>JBBPLJ010000052.1:41913-57562 GCA_038089715.1 Veloporphyrellus conicus
CTGTAGTTGCCCCGCTCGTAATCTACAGTTGGCCGCTTATCGCGATACGGCGACCGGGACCGCGAACGGGGGCGTGGTTTGCTGCGTCGAGACTCACGGGAGTCACAGCGGTCCCTCTGTCGCCATTCTTCCTCACGCTCGTTATCTAGGCGCCGCGGTCTGTCCCGATTGGGTGACCGCCGATCTCTGTCCGCCCTGTCACCCCACGAATCCCTGCCACCCTGTCCGCCTTGGGCGCCAGATGCAGTGGGTCTTCGACCAGGGGGAACGCCAGTATTTTGAGGGCAGTCTGGTATCCTCTTAGTCAAAGGACAGGCATAACGAATCTGTCTTTTACCTTTCTTAAGATGCGGCCCCCCACACAGGAAGCAGCCCCCGCCTTCCGTGGAATTCCCACCTGACTTGACGGGGCCTGTCCCTCCAAAGCCACCAGTTCCCGTACTAGTATCTTGATCCAAGAGGTGTGTATATTTGGTTCTGCTGCGCTTCCCAAAGTTCTTGACCTGCATCACTTTGGGCAAAAACGAGACATCGATGGTGGATTCTGTGGCTTCGGTGTAGTCGTGCCTTTTGAGGACCTCGTCATCCTGTGGGCGCGTAGATTACTGTATGCGATATCTCTCCATCATACGTCCGCAGTACCCACCTGATGGAAGGCCCCTTTATGCCAATACTTTTGCAGGAACTTCTGTTGACCCTTGGGTTTCTCCGCTCTGAGTTTATCGGCACGTTCCAAATCTTCCTTCAGCCGCTGTTCCTCCGGAAGTGCACGTCTCCGCTCAACCTCCTCTCGCTCCTCCTCACGCCGGAGCTCTTCCTCTTTCTCCTTTTTGATTCTCGCAAGCTCTCTCAAACGCCACGCCTCAAACTCTCCATCGAGGTCGAGCCCGTCGGTATCATCTACGTCCGGAATGATCTCCTCCTTCTCCTCTGGACGTGTTGTTAGTGGTCGTATGCCCATTTAGGCATTAAAAACGTACTCTCGGCCAGCTCTCTTCTGATACTCTCTGCAACTAGATCATGGCTGTCTTTCTTGCGCTGTTCAGCGGCTAGCTCCTTTTTTCGTTGTAATTCGTCTGCTTCTTGAGCGATCGCATCCCTGTCTGCTATGGTCACCCGTCCGCGCCTACAGAATACCTGGCGTTAACATGCGAAGGGTCGTGGAGTGAGTAGTAACGTACTTGGGGATAAATACAGGCCTGAAGAGTAGTTTGGGCTTTTCTTCTTCTTCTGACTCAGACTCCTCTTCGCTTGACTAAGTAACTTGATTAGCTATAAACTACAAGCATATGGACGAACACTTGCCTCCTCCTCCTCTTCCTCTACCTCAGCTCCTGGCTCTTCAAGCTCTTCCGACTCTTCTACACGACATGACGGGTGAGAATAGGGAACATAGTAATCACATCTCGCGCTGTACCTTCCTCCATGAGTGTTCTGCCGGACTCCGCACGACCTGCCACGATAACTTTACCATCTCGAGAGATGCTGACATCTTTGAGCGAGACATTGAGCGCGCGCGCGGACTTTGCCTGCGCCGACCGTGTTGGAAGTGACTCCTCCTCTTCCTCTACAAAGTCTTCCTCGTCGCCGATTGGAACGTCGCCCTCTTCTTGTACATGTTCTTGCTCGTCTTGCTCAGAGTCTGATGAGACCTCTACGGCGCCCTTTGGGGCTTTTCCTTTCCAGTAGCGGCCGGCAGCTCGGGTTGGTCGCGCGGTGGCGTGCTTTCTGACCTGTGTCGCGAGCACAGTCGACATGGCGAACGATGTGACGAGGAGGTGAACCGAGTCCAGTACGTAAGCAACAGACTACATATAGTGGCAAATCCCACAGAATCACAGACTACAGTGAATGACTAGCAGCTACACACTCCATTAAAATGATCTATCGCGGAGGGGGTCCTAAAGGACAATAAACGAAGTCACTGTACAAGTCTGAGCTATTAGCCCACCCAAATATCTTGAGATAGAATGGAACGAGATTGTCTGACGGGATAGACAGGAGCTGTGGTTTCACCACTAAAACATACACCAGTTTCGGATGGTTTGGATACCGAGCAGGGTTTTGCAGCTAACTGGGCAGTTGGAGTGCTCTTTCGTACTCCCATCGGTCTATGCATATCTTCCCAGCGATATGTGCTTCAGGCTGCACAAAACCGTCAGGCATGTCCTCCATGGGGATCTCTAACATTCACATCTGGATTGTACCATACGGTACTGCAGCTTGCTTTGGACAAATGATAGTCAAATCAGCGGCACGCACCATGTCCTCTTGATGACATCCAGAAATAAATATAACGACAGCTCACCAGTTGAACTGATAAGCGTCGTTGATAGGCACACAAGTATGCGACTGACCTTGATGAAAGAGATAATCCATATGTTATTGACATCACACCGGAGAAAGATCCTGTTGAACACTTGCTTTGCCAGAATAGACATTTCCTCCGCCGAAACGACGTTACCATGCTTATCGCGACGTAAGCCAAAGTTGTTGGTTGAATAGTGATCAACTGTGTTCGTGGTCTCTGGGGATGAACGGATAAGGTGAGATTTGCTGGACCTCCATTACCGAAGGCGTTCTCTGAGAAAGCCCGCATAGCGAGCATGCAATGACGTCGATCCCCGTGAGTTTTTCCTGCAATACGATGTTCATTGCTTCCAATAACCTGCACTTCTACCACGATTCGAGCACGGCGTTGCTAGCAAGGATAGGATCAGCTATCGGAACACATGGTGCAGAATACAGTTACATTTGAGTGGGCCGAAATTCAACATCAACGCACAAACAGGGTACGAATAGATAGGTTCAAGCCTTCCTTCTATTGCTTAAAGGGGGTCTCTTCCTAATTAGCCCTTCGTGCTTCGACGCGCTTCGCGGCCAGATCGGACACCTGCAGCAGTCAACAAAACAACCAGTCATTAGGAAGAGCATACGCAGCAAGTTTCTGATGCAGACTTACAGAGTTAAGGTAGCGAGACGGAAGAATATCACACAAATTGCGAAGGGTGATTGTCTTCTCTCCACCCATTGCAATGTTCATAGACTTTACTCGTGGATTGCCGACTTGTTGGCAAAAACCTTACTTGACCTCTACCAAAAAGGCAGATTCCAAAAAAGGAAGGTCGTTGCTGTGAGTGAGTTCCCACAACTTATGAGCGGGAGAAACCTTGTCAAGCAAGGTAATTTCAGCTGGATGCCGGACGACAGAGCCAATCTGCTGGTGTGTCTCAGTATCCCACGAGACAGAGGAAGCACCAGAAGTAGCATCAGAGACTGCAATGACTTTACTATTGGCTGCTAGTGAGCATGTGAGAATGCTTCTGCTCTCCATCGCGAGAGCATCATGCCAGTGGACATTTCAAGACAGCAAATGTCTCCATTGTTTGATAACACGAAGAGCTGCTTGTTGTTGCTCCAGGTGACCGTTTCATTGTAGTGCGAATTGTCCTAAATTGGCACATCGAAGAGGAGGTCGCCGGTCTGATGGATACGCATTCACATGTGGCAGTGGCAATGAACAGTCCATCTGGTGAAAACACCCCGACCAAAAAATGGTCGTGTTGCCATGGGCCGAGGAGTTGCGCGCAGTGCTATCGGTTGATCTCGTCGCAAGTCTCGTCCCATCTGGAGAGATGTCGACTACCCACACTGGACTGTGTCCGCGGAGTTCGACCACCTGTTTGACTCTCTGCGTCTCATACCACCAAGCCACTGAAAGTCCTACTCACCATTCACTTTGAATCGCGTGATACCGTGATGTTGCGAATATAACCCCCTGCTGCGCCCATTGGCTTCTTCACCTCCTCGCCATCTTCTACTCTCCAACATCTAATCCTGCATTCTTCACCGCCACTAACGACGTGCTTTCCGTCAGCGAGGAATGCAACTGAATATATCTCATATCGACCATTGATTTTTCAATCGATGTTGTCTTTTTATGAGTGAAGCTGGTGCCAAAGTTCTCGCCTGGTTCAAGGCTTTAAGCACACACGGGCCTCCTTGTTAATACTTGGCAGCTTGGTCACACGTTTAATCATCTTGGGCGCTTGCCCAGTGGTGCCATCGTCATAGCGATCTCTAGGAAAACCACCCCAGAACTGGAAGTTGTAGGCAATGGGTAGTGATGCCGGTGCGCGCTGAGCAACACAGTAAATATTGTTACAAGGTGTGCTCAGGTTATAGCTGTTCGTACCGATAGTGCTTATCATGTGGATTCTTATGACCGAAAGTGATTCGAGTCGTTTCTCTATCTGAGCCTATAGTCGCCGTGCACTTACAGGATCTACTCAGTCTTTTCTAATCTTGGTGATGTCACACAGTGAGTAACTAAGACATGGCCGTTCAAGCCCAAGCCCAAGTCGGAGTCAAAACTGATATCCCCTTTGAACCGTCCATTCCGAAATCCAGTGACCAGCGACAGAGAGAAACCGCAAGATTAGCGTGAATGGTACCAAACATTCTGATTGAAGTATGTCCTGTGAACTACCCTTATAATACCTAAAATCACTTCACAAAGTCAGGTCTTGATATCTAATCAAGTATAACAGGTGGCCTTCGGACGTGTGGACTGTCAGGCGCAATCACCACAATAGCTTCTTATACACTAAAAGTAGTACTAAGTATTGGCATCAGAATCTTGACGAGTCGATTCGGCAAAAACAAAGTGCAAGTTTGATATCCTTGGTCGATATTTCTGGCGGGATGGGTTTTACGAGTCTATCAACAGCAACACGCTGGCACTGAGTCGAATATAGAAGGTTCAGAAAACGCTCTGAGCTCAGGCAGCCAATAGACATTGCTCCATTATCATGTCTTGTACTGTGATTAGTCATCCCAAAATGAGTAAGGGATGATAAATAATACGATTCGCTTTACCTCTCGAGTAAGTACCCTCCATGTTGTCCTCGCTCGCCCGTCCATCCCTCTCAGCGGCTCGTTACCCGCCACGACGCCTTACTTCCCATCGCTATGCTATGATGTCCGCCCTCCCCGGCACCCATTCCCATCCATCATCCATACCAGCTCGGACACAGCGTCAACCTTCCTCACCGCAACTCCCACTCTCCAAAGACGTACCACCCGTCGTCGTGCCTACCGGCGAAGCCGTCTCGGTTGACGCTGCCTCCCCACAGGTTGCCGCACGCCCACCGCCCGTACCAAAGGCCCCACGCCCGAGGCCGACTATCCGGTCGACCAAGGCAGCCCTTTCCATCGTGCGCCCTCTCTCATCCCGATGACGTCGCGCTGATCATGGTACATTTCGCCCTGCGTAGACACCCGAGGCCGTGTCGCGACTCCGCGCACTCCTGAATGGCCCGGCGCCCCAGCTCATACGCATCGGGGTGCGCAACAAGGGGTGTGCCGGCCTTTCCTATCATCTAGAATACGTCAACAAGCCCGGGAAGTTCGACGAAGTCGTAGAGCAGGACGGTGCACGGGTGCTCATAGACAGCAAAGCGTTGTTCTCCATTATTGGCAGCGAGATGGACTGGAAGGAGGATGCACTGAGGTACGGTTCCTTATTCCTTAGAGAAGGAGCAGAATATGCTCATCATCTACTCTTAGCTCCAAATTTGTGTTCAATAATCCTAATATAAAGGACGCATGTGGATGCGGGGAGTCCTTCACTGTCGCATAGCATTCATACTGACAATTCTTCAACGTACATTAATGTTCCCGAGTACCCACATCAAACCCCTTTCGTCTCGTGTCCATCTACCGCTGTTCTTATCCTGTATCCTTATCATACAGCCTACACTGCAATCACCGAACCTGTTTATCGACGCCTCGCAAGTGCTAGGAATATTGAATCTATCATAAATGAGTAGGGTCTCACACACCGACGTACAGTATTATGATACATGCTACAACACACCAGTATCTTCGTTCTGCACGCTACCATTTCACCCCCATTACAGATGTGGCTCACCTAAAAGACTACACAAACGATGACCATCAAGCATCCAGAAGTTCCTTAGGCATATCAACAAAAGCTGCTGCACCGTTGCCCATTAGTGCTAACTGGGTAAGGCACACAGCGGTTTGGCGGTATAGTCGATCAAGTAAAGGTTGTGCTGGACGTCCCTGGGATTCTGAACAACATCTGAGTTCCCTCCCCACGAACTTGCATGGAATTCGGCTTACGCAAAATAGCTTGATTGAGTTCGGTAGCAAGGGCCACCCTCGCAGCCTGCCCCGCAACCTCTGCTGCATCTCCCCCAGCCTCCAACGGATCGTCGTAAGCCATGATCACCGACGTCCGTTTGAATATGGCGCGGACTTCGGGGTGATTCTTGTAATCAGACTCCAACTCCTGGCCGTAGGCAACTGCCCTCTCGAGGGCAGATCCATACTGAGCAGCCGTCGCGCCAGCCCAGCTGCTTGTGGAAGAGAGCGAGACAACGGAGGGCTTGCGACTTGGTCCAATGGCAATCGGGGCACTGCTCGCGAGTATGACTCTATCTGTGTGCAAATTCACGTTTTGCATATCAGCCCCTGCCTCACCGTCGTCAATGTCCATTCCCACTCCATCTACCATCACCCCCCCGTCGCTACCCACTGTGCCCTCGCTCACAGACTCCAGCATCGATCCAGATACAGATCTGGATACAGGTCCACAACCCTCAATGTTTATCTCATTCTCTTCTGCAGTCATCCTTTTCTTCAATTCCGCTGCCTCTAGCACGAGCTCGACAAATTTCCTGCACCGAAGCTTGAACAACATAAGCCCCGCATCTGCCCGAAGCGCCAGGGGGAAATGTTTGCGGGTCGCCGTTAGTGCGCTATCCACATCCCCTGCGACAACGGATTGGATAATGCGAGTGCGGAGCTCAATGTCATCAACCAGGATCGGAGTCAAGCCGGCTAGCCTTGCCGCAGGAGTGGTTGAAGGACCGTCGCCGATATCCATATCCATGACATAGTCATCCGTGGATGTTGGCGCAATCGCCGTGAGTTCTGGTGCGGATCCCATAGAAGGTGCACGAGCAGAAAGCCCGCCGCGTGCTTGGCACTGGGACTCGAAAGCACGTGCTGTACGTGCGTGGCCATGATGCGAAAGATAAGACAAGACAAGCTCATTGAATGGAATCTTGTCGCTAGAATCGGTAGTGGAAGTCGCAGTACGAGTTGGAGTATGTACGTCATGCAACCGAAGCGGAGGCCATGTTAAGGGGGTGGCGAGAATCTTTGCCCAGGTATGGTTGCGCTGTTGAAACACGTGGTCTTCTATGTCATACTTGAAAGCCTCTTGACCGAAGTTGGCTTGAATAGATTCGTTCGTGTAGCAGAGGCCCACAGCCGGGAAAATGTCGCAATCTTTACCAACGTTCTCGAACACTGTGCCTGAGAATATATGTTGGTGGCGGTAACGGACGGATTTTCAAGTTGGACGTACCAAGAAAAGAGCCATTCTTAGTGTAGAATATCTTATTCTGAGTGAAATCGATGCCGCAGCCAATAACATCACCCACTAGGAGTAAATAGCATCATAATCTCCTCAACGAACTGGCACCTTACGCACCTCCAAATGTGGTGCCAAAAGGTAAGCCATTCTTGTCCCCGGTACATGCGGTACCGCCTTCTCCGTGATATCCCCACGAGTTCTTCTCCCATCCTGGGAGGCGTGATACCTTGACGTCACGAGCGATAAAGCTGGGTATTGCATATTATTATTTGCATACAATTAGCAATGGAATGGCAAACCCGATACTTATCCGACTGAGTGAGAGACATCAGAATGAGCGCACAATGGAGACGGAGGTGGACATACCTCTTTGAAGCTTTGCTAGTGATCTCTACTTCGTAATAAAATATTCCACAAGCGGGTGGTGCCGGAACAGCAGTACGTGCGGCTGCCGCATCTTTGTCAGAGCCTCCGGGTGGTCCTGGGGTCTAGGTCACTCGCAAGAATAAAGATCTAATAGCAACTGACCTTGATATATAAGTTCCCGGCCATCTCCGCACACGCTCAGCTGCGGACTTCTGTACTCATCGCACCAGCGTGTGGGCAACAACAAGGCTGGTGATGGCGCTGTCACACGAGATGGGGTGCGTTTCCTAACCTCGCGGGGAGGGCTCGCATCATCTTCATCGCTATCGTATGACGGCGACCGTTGCACTCGTCTTCCACCTATGGAATCTGGTCTCGTGATCGGTTCAGCTTTATAGGGAGGAATCAGTGGCGATGATTCTGTCTGTAATAGGTGTCGTAGCGCGGAATATTCCAGATAGGCTGGACGAGGAAATGGGACTGTTTCTGCGGCAACGGGGATGTGGGCGACGGGAGGACGTTGCGCGCTCCGCGCCCTAACGCTAGTGGAGCTCGGCCGCCTTGCACGGGTTGGGGAGCTAGATGACGGAGAAGTACTATGGGGACATATGGTGTCAGTCGTGCGGGTCGAGTCAGCCCTGATCACACGAGGTTCATAGACTGCGTATGGGGCTGCAACGCCACTGCCCCGTTCGGATAAGACTGAGGAGTGAATGAAAGAACGGGAGGTGGGCCGAGTGGGGGGACTGGAGGTGATAGAGCTGCTTCCACGGACGCCATGTGGGATGCCTATAGCTCCGGAGGATGTACGTGGAGGCCACCCGTGGCTCGCTATGCGGGGCCGGGATTGGGTGGGGCTGGTGGAGAAGGGAATGGAGATTACGGATTCGATATGTCGCGCCGGGGAAGAAGGGGCTGCAGCCCGGACTGGAATACTGGAAGAGCGTGGATGCCTCCCGGTGGTAGACATGGAAAGTACTGTGTGGTTTCCAGGTCGAGTACAGAGGAGGTCGTTAGTTGTGCAAGTGCCAGGACTACCTGACAGCAGAGATGAGGAAGAGGGAGAAGGGATGGATGCGAGCACTGAGTTGATGCGAATGATTTATATATGTGCTCGCTGTCAACTGGGCTTGCATGGAGCCTGATGCGGGGGAACTGTCACAGCCCGGTCACGATCATGTCACGCGATCATGGCAAGGTACGCGTCACTTTCCTACTCGACATCGCACCACCATGGCACGTTCCCGTTCCTCCACCTACATCGCACAATCTGACCCTTTCGCAACACAGGAACCCTCTCTTCGTCTTGTGCCATCGCCGGAACATAAGTCTGCCTCCCTGACCGCCAAGGCCAACAGTTTCGGACTCCACGACACTCTCCAGTATGGCCCGCGCAGCATCGCCGCCGAAACGAAATCAAGGGGCGACATCGAGCATCGTCTCTCGCGTGTGAGCAGTCGTTTGCCTGTTCTTCTTTACCTTGTTCAGTGTAGTCCACCGCAGTGGGAAGAGACGCAGGACAACCTCAAATTGACAATGCTTCGTGACCTGTATGGGGTGCACGCACCAACACGTCTACTGATGGAGCGCAAGATCGTCGCTGCTGTAAGCTCACGTGATCGCGATGCTACCTCTGTGCTGATGTCCTAGCGCGGCCGCAGAATCCACATATGCCAGGCATGGGTCGGAATAACATACACCTCGATATCTTGATGGGCCGCGACGAGACACTGGATGTTCATGATATCTTCCACGGTTCGTCCCTCATTTTTACCAGCGTCAACACTGCTGACATTGCCGCCAGGGATGGAGCAGGGCTTGCCTCAGAATCTCCACTCAGAGATGGAAAAGAAACTGCGAATGTAGGGATAGAGTAGTGATTGGGGAATCAAAGAACAGAGTTGCCGGGGTCCTGGTCGTGCACATTATTTTTACTTGTTTGGACAGTTGGTCTCAGCCGGTCACCGAGCAGATCGCCTGAAAGGCGTTGGATTTGATATCGACCAGTCTGCCTCCAATGTCGGCACAAACGGCCACAGACCCCTTCGATCCTGTCCTGCAGCCCCGGTCATCCGTCTCAGAACCATCTCTGCAATCCGGCCCTTTGCCATTGTTTGAACACCACCTCAGGGTGCTCACTGATTCATTTCTCAACTTTTTCCAGGAAAGGTATGTGTTTATCGCCGGACCATCGTGATAACACCCCTCGAGATAACGTGAATGCGTCAGGAAGCGTATAGAGGAAGTCTAGTGAGCCCCTTAGCAATGCACCATATATGTTTGTGAATCGTGACGCGTCTTTGATAGTGTCGAATCTCTACTCAAGTTGCATCGGAAAACAAAGTCTATTGATGCTTTTCTGGATGATCGTACAGATATAAGTACAACCCGCTTGGCGTGGAATGAAGTCAGGGATAACGTAGAAAGAGGTTCGTCCCCCCCACAGCATGCGGACGACCCAGCGTTAATCATCTCCAACAGAAGCACAAACAAGACAAGCTTTCCTCGCAACTCTTACTGTAGATGCTGTCAGCACTTTAATGGCACTCAAGGTACATCCTTCTGTGACGTTGTGTGATTATTGTGGCTGAGTGGTGCTCTCGGACTAGGAAACCCAAGACCGAACACGTAAACGCATCAAGGAAGACCTCAAGGAATCTCATATTGCGTATTCGGATTATGCAGAGAACAATTTACCGAAACTGAAACGCACTTACCTTAAGAAATGTCAAGAAGTCGAGGTGGAACCCATCTGGCTCATCTGGCTCATCTGGCTCACCCGTGACTAGGATTACAAACTCGCAGCTTCATCCACGCCGTCCCAGCCACCTTCAAGTGCGCCGCAGGGTGATATCGGTGGGACATTCATGCCTAACTCTCGTTCCAATCCTGTCTTGCCCTCAAGACCCAATGTCACTGCCCCCCAGCCTCTCCGGCCGCTAGATCGACGACCTTCGGGGAGTGCAAATGTAGTGCGCACCCGTTCCCCATCGACTTCTGGCACGACGTTTTCCGATTTCGCCCACCATGGTGTGCAAATGTTCTCTAATCCACGCGTCTGAGACTGACTATTTACAGGTAAGAAACAGCTCAATCAACTGATGACGTTCCTGGATAAGGGTTCCACAGTCAAGGAGACACTGGGCGTACGTTCCGAAAACAGTGCGCTTCGTGCGGTTCGCACCAAGCGTGAAGCCGATGAAGCCGGTCAATGCCGTTTCTACGTGATTTTATCTCCAGCTTGTTCAAATTCGTTTCAGACAAAGAATACCGCAAGGCGGTTCATTGGGTAGAGACCCTTCGGCTTCATCGAACGAAAATACTGGAGAGTGCTTATACGGTATGCGGTTGCGTTTTGGCTGATCTATCTTTCTGACGGGACTCGAGAGTCTGGAGGGCTTTATTCGTGAATACTCCACTACCCTTAAAAGTGTGCTAGAAAAGTACATTGATAATATGACGTCCGCATACTTCCCTCCAATCATGGAGTATGGTACTCACTCGTTCATAGCGCGACTACCATGACACAAACACAACTCTCCGAACACGCAAGATCGATGGTTACTAAGATCTCGCCTGAAAAAGATGTATCCCTCGTTGCAACTCATATCCCACGTGCTTTAGCTTCACTGGTTCCCCGGCCCATATTATATTATAATTATAATGTTGGGGAGTGTAGCGATCTGATCTTTGGTGTCAGTTTGGCGGATTATTCGACTTCTCGGGGTCTTGGAGAAACTGAGATCCCGAAGATAGTCCGCATCTGTATACAAGAAATTGACGAGAGAGGCTTGGAATCAGAAGGTATCTATCGCGTAAGATGTTTCTTCTTTTTCTTTTCGATACATATTCTTAATCCAAAACTCACAGGTGTCAGGGCGTCATGCTATTGTACAAGATGTAGGGGCTTTGCACCTGCTTGGTGAAACCAAACTGACAGGAACTTAGCTGCAGCACAAGATAGAACGAAACGAGGCTGCCTTTAAATTTAACCGATTAACCGACGATGTGTACGCTGTTTCTTCACTCCTAAAGGTAAGCTTCACGCTGATGGTATTGCGATCCTCTGACCCGGACCACTAGCTGTATCTACGCGAATTACCAGAGCCGTTGTTCAAATACACACTCTCAGACCGCACTGAGCATGCAGAGGGTCGAGGTAAGCTGAGCCTTTCCAGTACATCTTATCATTACTCACGCTGCACGTATAGTCGGTGACCCTAGCTCCATAGCTCAAATGCGCTCCAAGATTCGTAGGTTACCAGTCATCCATCGAGAAACGCTTCGAGCCATTGTGGAGCACCTTGCACGCGTTGCTGCGTTGTCTGAGAAAAACAAAATGGATGTCAGAAACTTGGCAATCGTGTTCGGTACTGTTATCTTTGGGGAAGAGGACTTTCCGAAGGGAGGCGACTTGCTGAGCGTTCAGAATACCAAGGTACTTGACCTTGCTCTCACGCTCAGCAAGAGACTAATTTTAGCGACACAGGACACGAGAATGGATGACCTGATTCAAAATAGCTCGCAGCTCTTCGAGGATCCAGTTCCAAGCGCTTCTCCCCCGTTGCCTGATGCTCCGCCTGGGGAGCCAGCGCCGGTAATCAGCTATGGCTCGTCCCACACAAGGGTTGCGAGTGTTCCGCCACGGGCACTATCGCCTCGGCCAAACGAAGACTTTACGCCCAGACTGCCATCCCGACCCGCATACAGTATTCACCCTTCGCTTCGGGCTAGCAACCCAGTATCACCCACCCAAGCGACGATGGACATTCCTCCCGTCGGATCGCGTTCCCTCAAAGAGCCTACGTCTGAGAATGCAAAGACACCTGCAGAGCCACGTGTATTAATATTGGCTTCCCCACCGCCCTCACCGTCCGCGCTATCACCACGTTCTAGCTCCGTTTCTCTTCCTGCCGCTGATAACTTGTTGCACCATCAGCACGGTACATCATCCACCCAGTAGTATTATTTTTTTGGGGTCTTGTAATTGTAAATTTATCGGTCTTTAGACGAGGGTATGTATGACGCAGTGTAACCAATGGCAGACGAGATCCATCGAGCTCCTATTCATGGAACGAGTCCAGTCGCTGTCCATCATTATTCTTGATGCCTGCTCCTATAGCCTGTCGGCCACTTGGTCACCGCCCATAACCGACATCTTTCGCGGGTACTTATGAAAGGGTGCTCGCCGCTGTCAGCAAAACTGTTCCTTATTATTTTGCGGGATCTCGCCATTGACAGTGCATGCCGGCAAGATAGCGCGCGAAATAGCAACATGTGTCATGTGCTGAATCGGGTGGCGGTGCGTATGTAGTAGTCTAGGGCACCGGCCATTTTTTCGAACGCCAGAGCCAAGCCTGCTGCGTATAGATGCCCAGGGCAAGTGGGATTTTTGAAGACACCGAGCCTCGGTTCAACCAGTCAGCACAAGGGCGTCGTGACAAGCCATAGTCGATCCCTCTGGAATGTGTGGCTATCCAGTGCGACGAGGTCAGACTCGCGCTTGCTAGCATCTGACGGATTCGCGGAAAGGAAGATTCACAGGTGTCTGAAAATACAGCAAGGTTTGTCAGCGGGGTGGTGAGTGGATAGCATACCTGTGCTTGGTCACACATGTGGTTTCCTTGGAGTCGGGTCCCAGAGGAGTCACCAACCTGAATGCAGTTTACGTACACCAGAGATGATGTGGAGTCAATGACGACTCAGTCAGGATGATATTGCGCGGAGCCGGAATCCGAGCTACGAGGTATGTCGGCATGACAGGGGGGAAGAGATAGAAATGAAAACGAACTTTGCTGATTAGGTGAAAAGGGCCGACGGCAACGGTCGTTCGGCAACTGTTTCTGTGTTCAGCCCACAAACCTGGGCTTCGTACAATTTAAACACGGTGTGCTCGAGCATTCTGGTCCGGCAGACGATCAGTGAACTCGCGGATAGCAGACGAGGAGGTCTGCTTTAACTTTTCAGGAACGGATTGTCAAGAGAGCACGTAAGTGTCAAGGGCTGCGGCACTGTCCCGCTGGCACGGCGACAGCAGCGGACCTGGGCTGATCTCCCGGCCCGAGGCTGGTAATAGGCCAGTACGGCTGACGCGTAATGTCTGATCCACCGGATCACAGCATGCCGTCGGGATAGACAATGTCTTCTGCATGGTCCCGCGTCGCGTATAGTCTTGAATGGTGTGCTTACGTTGGGCCCTGGCTCGATGATGAGCGCCCTTGAAGTGTTGGAGTAATCAGGATTGGCGTCAGTATGATTTATGGCAGCCTTCCTAGTTGGCTCTATCCCGAGTGCTGACTGGGTACGAGTCACTCGGCCACGCCACTCTCACTGGGCCCGGTGACTAATCCGGATGACGACTGGACGGAGCTCTCCGCCGAGCTAACATTGTACACCTCTTATATATAAATCTCATGCGGCCGTTTCACCATCGCCATACACCCTCCTTCCGTTCTGCCCGCCATGGCAGACGCCGCCCAGACAGAGAAATCCCCCGAGCTCGATATCACCCCCGTGCACGTGGACACGAAGCCCACCCAATCCGACTTCCCCCCTGTGTCCCTCACCCAACTCTTCCGGTATCGTATCGCCCCACTGTTTCTCTTCCTTTCACGTGCTCATCCATCTCAGCTACTCAACCCGCTTCGAGCTGTTCATCGATGCCATTGGTCTCGTTGCTGCAGTTGGGGCAGGCGCTGCTCAGGTACTCTCTTTCTCCAGTCTTCTCATACCCCAGCTTACCCCTCCCACTAGCCCCTCATGAGTCTTATCTTTGGAAACCTCACAGAGCAGTTCGTCTCCTTTGGCACTGCCGAGGCCACTTATTACCAAAACGCAAACAACGAAACCGCTTACCAGGAGTTGGAGGTAGCTGCGGCACATTTTCGCTCTGCTGCTGCTCAAGATGCCTCATACCTCGTCTACATCGGCATGTCCTCACCCCTTCCCTCCACTCTCTCACTCATACTCTTCTAGGCCTCGCTATGCTTGTCGCTACATACACCTACATGCTCATCTGGGTCTACACTGGCGAAGTAAATGCTAAACGCATTCGCGAGAAATACCTCCAGGCCGTGCTGCGTCAAGAAGTCGCCTACTTCGACACGGTCGGTGCTGGTGAAATCGCAACCCGCATTCAGACAGACACTCGTAAGGCTCTCTCATCTCATCTCTCTCTCTGCACTCACGCTCTACAGATCTCGTACAGCAAGGCATGTCCGAGAAAGTCGCTCTCGTCGTCAACTTTATCGCCTGCTTCATGACCGGGTTTATCCTCGCTTACGTTCGCTCTTGGAGACTGGCTCTCGCAATGTCTTCTATCCTTCCTTGCATCGGAGTCACCGGCGCGATCATGAACAAATTTGTCTCCAAGTACATGCAGTTTGTATCCTCTCCCTCACCTTTCTCTTCTGCCTGCTTATTCTCCTCTCAGGCTTTCTCTCAAGCAGGTTGCCGAGGGAGGTTCACTCGCCGAGGAAGTCATCTCCACTGTACGGACCGCCCACGCCTTCGGCACCCAGAAGGTTTTGAGTAGTCTTTACGACAATCACGTTCAAGCCGCTCTCGTCACCGATGCCAAGGCAGCCATAGTGCAGGGCTCCGGTTTGGGTGTTTTTTTCTTTGTCATCTATGCGGCTTACGCCCTCGGTACGGAGACTTGTCATTCATGTTCCTCCGCAGCTAACACCTTCTCAGCTTTCCAATTTGGCACGACGTTGATCAACGAAGGCCACGGTGAGCTGAAAGACGTGCCATAGCCAAATCGATGGGCTGATATCTATCCCAACAGCTAATGCTGGTCAGGTCGTAAATGTGTTCTTAGCCATCTTGATCGGTTCTTTTTCTCTTGCCATGTTGGCCCCTGAAATGCAAGGT
>JBBPLJ010000054.1:8037-28960 GCA_038089715.1 Veloporphyrellus conicus
AAGGCAAGGAGAGTAGAAAAGCATAGCATGACGATGGTAGGTTGACAAAAGAAGCGACTGCGGCTGACAATGATATCGGGCCGTCTATTCTCCAGTGCCAAACAACATGTGTACTGTACATGAGATATGTGAAACGAAACCGAAGACTAAACAAGATACAGGTAAGATGCGGGGTGACATGCTACAAGGACTCTGTGATACTGAAATGCACATGGTCTCCCTCGCCCAGGGTGAGTCTGACGGGTAACCTTGGATCGATCCGAACGGGGGCACTAGAACCAACAAAAAAGTCGCCGCGGGTGAAATTTCTAGTGATGGCGGCGGCTTCCTCCTCGGTGAGATTGCGTGGTCGCTTGTTTGGGCGGAAGGTGGAGGAGGAGGCACCGGTGAAAGTGCCGTTGTAGTCGTAATATTGATGTTGGGTCAGTGTGGGTGCTCCGTGGACATACCCTATCGGGGTCTGGGCAAACGTGGAGACACCCGGCGCTAGCACAGGTAAGCGGGCACGTCAGGACAACGTGGGGGGGTGAGACACACTCTGGTGGGACTGATTGGCATGATCGGTCTCGGGGTCGGGGTAGGCACATGTTGGGCCGATACCCCTTTTGAGACAACTCTGAGGGCGACGGAGACACTTAGAGGGACACCACGGCGCAAGGGTCGCGGACCCACCTGGCACGGGAGAACCTCACTACACCTTGTCTTGCCGGTATGACAGGCGGTACAGGCACGCCTGACGGACGGCGCCTTTGCTGGAAATAATACTTTCTGACTGGGAGGGTACAATATAGCTACGGGTAAGCTAACCTTTACGGGTTGCTCCTTCCGGAGACGTGCCGTTGCTATTTTGTTGCTGCTGGACATCGGCGTGTTGCTGGAGCTGGTGGAGTTGCTGTGCATCCATGGCCGACGCCGCGTCCTGCGCCGGTGTAGATACCTCACTGAGAGCCGACATGGGAGTTGCGGAGCGGGGCGGGTCCGATAAACCTCGGGCGGTGGGCGTATATAAGTCATCCATCGGAGACTTGTCCTTATTTAGTCATCTATTTGCCCCTGTTTGACCACTCGGCACTCCCCGTCCCCCGTCCGCCCTCGCCGAATCCGCCGAGGCGAGGCGACCGGTTATCCGGCTGTCGCTCGTCCCGGGTCTGCCTCTGACCATGTCGTCGTCCTCGCCCCAACCGCCCGTCCCGTTTGCCGACTTCGAGTATGCGTTTGACCCCGCCCTGTCCTCCTTGTTCCCGGCCCCGCTGCCTCCCTCCGCAGACCTCTTCTCCCCCTCAGAGACAACCGACCTCCTCGGGTTCCTAGACAACTTTAGCTGGGACTTGGACGCCGATCCTGCCCTGACCGACGTCACACACATGTCTTCCCATCCCCCCTCTGTTTCCCCACCGCGCGCCCCCAGCGTGTCCCCAAGCTCATCCAGACCAGAGGTCGCGCTGGATCACGACGACGATCCTCCGACGTCCACGGAAAGCACCTCTCGGACACGGTCCGCGAGGCGCAAAAGCATATCGGAGTCGCGCCAGAATGCGAGGACAAAACCCCTCTTGTCGACGCCACAGAAGCGGCTCAATCACATCATGTCGGAGCAGAAGCGTCGCAATGCCATACGCAATGGCTACGCAGATTTGATCAAGCTCATGGCACCTGCTGGCACACAGACGATCGATCTGCCGTCCAGGGGCCGCCCCAAGGGGAGTGGCACGAGAAACAATGGGCAGACAAAGGGCAAGAGCGGGGTGTTGTTCCGTGCGGTCGAGTACTGCAAGTGGCTGGAGGAAGGAAGGGATGCTCTGAGAGCCGAGGTGTTGAGATTGGAAAGCGCTACGCGCACATCGTGCTGAACGAAAGGTCCATCAGCGAGGGCTTTTACTGTACCCGGCGTGAACCGACATAATCATATCTCTAGTCTGTAGCCGATCAAAATCTACCTTGTCATGCCTCCATCTCCCCCCATCCCTTCCCCGCCCACCCCCAACTTCCTCCTTCGTGTCGACGATCTGAACCACCAAGGCGCAACCATCTTTTTGACCCACTTTCATCGCGACGCCCTTCAGTCTGCCGTCGACGCATCGCTCACGTGGCTATACACGCCCTCGACCGCACCTACACAGTTAAGTCCGCAGCGCTCCCCCGCTGTCAAGATCCTGATCTCTCTTGGCAACAGCGTCGAGAAAATCACGCTCGTTCTGCGACCCTTTGACGGCATCGCCTACACGTTTGGATCACATACCGACAAGGAAATCCACTTATCCCTCGACTATGTCGCCGCCTCTGTGTCGCGCGCGCGGGACGAGATCCTGGGCGTGCTCGTCCACGAAGTCGTCCACTGTTATCAGTACAACGCAAAAGACACCTGCCCATCAGGGCTCATCGAAGGCATTGCGGGTACGGCCGTCCTCCGATTGCCATATTGTGACCGAGCTTATCCTCCAATAGATTTCGTGAGGCTGCGTGCAGGGTATGCCCCTCCGCACTGGAGAGCCTCGAGGGGCGATAGGTGGGACGCAGGATACGATACCACTGCTTATTTCCTCGACTGGATCGAAAAGCGGTGCGGCAAGGGCACCATTCGGAAGCTCAACGCATACATGGAACATACCACATACGATGCAAAGATATTTGCGGCCGTTACCGGTGACTCCGTTGATACACTATGGGATCTATACTGTGAGCATCTACGGCGACAGCAAGGAGGAAAAGGAAACAAGCACTCCCTGCCATGATATAATGTACCTTGGAAGAATATCATGATATTACAAGAGGACTACAATTAGATCGAAAGCAGCAGAAAGCAACAACCCGATAGTGAAAATAGTCAGCGGGTAAAACGCACTATCCCCAGTCTTCCCCAAGCTCCCGAGCCAGAAAGTCATCATCGTCTTCCTCCTCATCCTCTAATGGGCTAGGAAGACTTGGGGCGGGAGAATCCATGGCTAAGCTGTGACTGCGACTCCTCGACCGCCGTGCAGATGCAATTTCATCAGCAGTGAATGCTTCCTTCAGCTTCGATGCTCCTGTCCGATTCGCAGCAAATTTCTTGCGTTTAGACAGTGGGGATCGCAAAATATCTTGCTGTCGGTCGGTGGTTCCGTTCTCTGATGGTGTGACACTTCTTAGGCGTTTCCGCCTCAGTCTAGGTGATGAATTTGGGCTACGTCGGCAACTCAACGATTAAGCGGAAAGGTGTCGTCCAGATGGGCAACAGACGTACCTAGGTTGACTATGAGACCCATCAGTCATGTCACCATCCCCCGATGCCATAGCACTCCTCACGCTGTGCTCGCTTTTCAAATCGTCGTCGTCATCACTCTCGTTCATAGCTGCCTCGACTTCATCGTTTATTTCGTTCCAGTCGATGTCTGCGAGCTCAAAGCCTGCGTTGCCCGAAGGCGCAGGCTCGACATCCCAATCATCGGCATCTGGTTCTGGATCCGAAGAAATTGGATGGGGGTCAAGATTGGGACTCAAACTGGCCGCTTTTCGAGTGGGATCTTCGAGGAGGTACCGAGTTTCATCCTGTCGTTCCCATAGGGCTATTGAATCCGTGAACCAAGCTAGCCAGACTATTTTGATCCCACCCCGCTTTCGCGCCATGTCGACCTTGACGGTTCCTTGCTAAGGTTGGACAGTCAGGAACAACAAGATTGAATATTCTGAAAAAAATCAAACCTTGGCAGCCACTACGTGCGTGGTCAAGTTGTTCAATTCAGTGTGACAACGAGCGCCGAACATGCGTGCCACTTTCCATATCTCGGTGGTTTCTGGTTTCGTATCGAGGGGTATAACACTAGAGAACACAATGTGGGCTCCGTCCAAAGTTTTAAGGCGCATCTCTGGAATGATGTGCTACCGAGAGGACTAAATGCAAATCGGACACGAATTGTCTCACACTCACTCTTACGTCGTAAGACCTGGCTATTTGTGGTTGTTCATTTCCCGATCTACGCAGGGAACGACGATCATAAGCATCAAAAAATTGCCGGTGAATATCCTCCAACAACTGTCGAGAGCGGTTTAACGTATTCAAGGTACATATCGCAATGACTGACCATGCCAACTCGCCGTAGTTCACGGTCGTCGTTTTTCAATAGTGCCTTTTTCGGATGCTCCACTTTGGCCTTATCTGTTGATGTAACAGTGTGCTCGGCATCTGTGGGGTTGTCACTATAGGAACAGTTCTTAGAACAGATCGCTATACCCTGTAGTTCTTCTTGTTTCTTTGCCAAAGGTCGTTCCTCTACTTGGGCCTCAAGTGCCAAAGAATTTTGCGTTAGCAAGGTCTTGGACTCGATCTCGGCATGTTCGCCTTCCTCAGGCGGAGACGGCAAAGGGGACTCTTCTACCGACGCACTTGGTACAGGGGGAGTGGTCGGTTTGCCTGGTCATCGTAAATAAGAGGATTTGCGGTCATGTCTCACGAGAAACTAACCAAGTGGCGGAGTAGGCACTGTAGGTGCCAGGGGCTCTACCTTTGGAAGGAATGCAGAATTGATATCGCCAATGCCTACGAAAAAATCGTCTATTACAGACGTTAGCATATGTATTTCGAGATGTTTGGGAAGTCTGACAGGGGATAACTTTGATCAAATTCGGACTCCATTCCCAGACATCTGCCCGATCGTCGATGATGACGACCATGGATGTATCACACGGGAAAAGTCGTTGTAGACTTTTCTGTGTGAGGCCTGAACGACATGAGCAATGACGTGGCAGTCGTGATACAGCATACGCACTCCCGCTTTCATCCCTACTCAAGATACGACCCCCAAATGTTCTCCCATTAGGATCAATGGCGGCACAGACCTCTTCCGCGTAAGCGCGAGTACCCATGGTATATACGTGCATCTCATACTTCGTGGACAGTTTACGGAGGAAGTCTTTCAGGCCCGGTCTACGCAAGCATATGAGTAGACAGTCGCGAGCACCGGCAAACAACACACCGAGGTTTGATGTAATACATGCAACCCTCGCTTTCAATGCCCTTTTGCTTCCCCTTGCCTTTGGAGAGTCCCCTGGATGAAGGTAGACCGAATGATTCTGGACCAAGTCGAAACTTGCGAACATCCTTGAGGGCTTCCCAGTTGGGATTGCATTCGTCTGCTTCTGGTGTCTCCTCATCTGAAGAGTCGGAGTCATCGTCTTTTGGCGTTGTGGACGACTTCTTGAGTTGCCGCGCTTCCCAAGCTTCCCCTTCGACTATCCATTCGCCAACCGTTGGGTCAACAGTTGCATGGACGATTGTCTGGTCGAGATCGACGATCAAGGATAACCTCCTGGACTTGAGGAGGTGTTCGGCGGTCTCTCTCTCTATCCTCTGTGCTTCCTCCATTGATACGGTTGGACCAAAAGCAGAGTGCGTCATTTGGATGGATGCCCGCGATGCATCAGAGAAGCCTGTGTAGTCGTAGCTGAAAATGGGAGATGGGACTCAGAGGGTAGTCAAAGACAAAGATGGCACCCACGCAGTCATGTCCTTTCCACAGATCCCGCACAAGCCACCGACTTGGACGCCATGCTTGCAGGGTTCGAGGATGGTGATGACCAACTTCTGCTTGGACCTCTGGAGAGTGATTTCGTCGCCTACACGAACATTCCAGGCCTCTACGGTGCCCTCGAGGAGGCAGTCCCACGTCCCGAATCGAATTTCGGGGCGTGCATTGGGAGTTGTGGATTGATATTTGAAAGAATAGCTCAATAAACGGGTGCCGCGCTGGACAGATGCACCTTGTTTGACATCCAGGGATGCCACCTTTATTGGATATGGGAGATTTGGAGGTAAATGTAGTTCTGTCGGGCTGGACATGTCTTCCAGAACGGAGGAGGGAGGAGAATGTCGTCAGACGGATATGCAGCGTTTCCCAAAGACGACCGCCACTTGAACGGGGGTGGCTGTTCACTGTTCCTACGATGACCCCGCTCTTCTTCTCCACCATCGAGGTCACCAGGCAGGCTTTCTATCGAACGGCCTTATCATACGCCATCGTCAATCTCAAGCCGATCGTGCCAGGTCGTGAGTCTCGCTTCGTCAACGCGTGTAGCACTCGACTTAACCGCGCCTAGACGTCCTCGTCATCCCCACGCGCGTCGTTCCACGGCTGACCGACCTCACTACGCCCGAGTTGACGTCTCTCATCAGCTCTGTCCAGCACGTGGGCCGTGCCATTGAAAACGCATACGGTGCAGACTCGCTCACCGTCGCATGTCAGGTAGCTCCGGCGATGATCCGGCCGTTCTATATTCACTCATATCCGTCTTCAGGACGGCAAGGCTGCCGGACAGTCGATACCCCATGTCCACTTCCACATTCTGCCCCGCAAATTCAAGGGCGACTTCTTCTCCGAGAGGATGGATGACATATACCCCGCTTTAGAACGGTCGGAAGCTTCTCTCCAGCGGCAGTTCGCGGATGCGGACGCCATTGATGGTCGGTTCCAGCCGCTAAGAGTCGACGCCGATGACGCTCGGCCTCCTCGGTCCCTTGTAGAGATGGAGAAGGAAGCTGACTGGCTACGAACCCTCTTGGCCAACTCCCACCACGACTCGTGAATCTTCTGTTTGGAGGAGAAAGGACGCTTGGACACCCCGATAATGCTTCCATAGTTGGTGTATTTCTTTCAATTCCTAGATACAGTCTGGCCACACACAGCGAGCTGCCGCGTGGCCGCATCCGTCCACATGCTGAGCCGAGTTAGGGCCAGCGCCTGCAAGACACAACACCGGTCCTGATCGTTCGTTCCCAGACTTATCTCGCTCGTAGAACGCGCCTTCTCTGTCAACGTCTTCTAATCCCTCAAAGCCTTCTTCCGTACCCTCATTAACGGCAATGTGCATCATCCTCACGCCATTTTTCCATGACTGGTACAGCCTGCCTCGGATGGCGGCGAGTTGAGCAAGACCTTCATCCCAACCTTTCTCGAACTGAGCCCGAATGGCGCCGCGCTTGTCCCTGTGTATCGTGCTTGTAGTTGTGCTCAAGGAGCACAGGGTTGGGAACGATGGGACTATGTGAATTTTTGGGACTGCCGCATTCGTCCGAACAACAGGTGCTTCTCTTGTTGGCTGATCTCGCAATGATATCGTTGCAGCGGCTAACCCACGCCGACCCGGGCGGGCGCGTCTAGGTGCAGCAACCTCTTCTCCGGGTACAGTGTGAGGTTCCGAATCCGGGTTGGTGCTCACCGCGTGTGTCTCTAGCCAAGTTTTGAGCTTCTTCTCTCGTTGTTTGGCTGCCTTGACAGTCGCCAGTGCACAGGTCTTTCCAACATTGGCCCATTCACTCTCCTGGGTGTCGCCCCATATGATGCTACACCCATCTACTATCAAATGCTGTAACTGCCGAAACCGCACCGCCAGCGCCTCCACATCAGCCAATCGAATATGGCACGTTGATAAATCCAAAATGCGGAGTCTAGGTATCGAGTGCGGTGAGCTGTAAATAAAAGACGCAACCTGCCTGGATGGGATCCGCAGTCGCAAACTTGTCAGGGAACGCAGGTAGGGCGAGCAAGTCAACGTATTGATCGGGTCGAGGCGGAAGAATACTAGGGGTTGTGCGAAATGGTGTCTGCGGGCCATTTTCGCGTCCAGTGGGTCTTGTACGATCGATAAGGTGGGCAGGCTGGCTGTCGGCCACCGAGAAAGAGCCTCCAAGGCAGTGTCAAAGTATACACCCTGTTTTTCCGAGTTCAAGCCAAGCCAAGCATACTACTTGTGCTGCCCGCTCTCACCTTGAGAAATTGATAATATGTTGCTCTCTGCACACTGAGATCCCGATCAGCGATGGGTCTTGGCCACGAGTAGTACCATGGCTTACTAGGGTCTGAAGCGCAATGAGATATAATGCAGATCCTCCCTCGGCTTCTCCAATATCTCCTCCAGATGTTCTGGCGCAAAGTTGGGCCCGACAAACAGTGTGATCTTGGATAGCCGCGAGAAAAGGGCCACCAGGTTGACCACCACGTCTGCATCTACACTCCATGTTTCCAGGGAGAACCCTTGGATCCAACGCGGCTCCTCGAGGCGTCCTCGCAGTCGAGAATATAACTGCACCACACGCTCCGCTGACTTGAGGCGGATGTGCTCAAACAAGTGATGCACAGGTACCGGGGAACGTGGGATAGCTCTGGTGAGCGACAAGGTAGCCTGCTGTCGCTCGTCCGGAGGGACATGTGTCAATATCCCGGAGTATACCTCGGGGGGGAGCTCAGCGAGATATGGAATCATGAGAAAGGTAAGTTGGTGGCTGGTGAGTCATTCCGGATAAGGTTGTTACCGTGCGGTGCATTGCACGGATACCTGTCAAGTGTACATCATGCTACGGGTCCAGGAGTGGCCCTACGATACTTGTTTTTAAAGACAACTCAGACCCCTCCTCACCCAAGACCAGCATCTCTACTCCCTTCTCTACCACTTCTCTCGTCTTCTGTCTTCCAGACCAGGGCTTCACGCGCGGAGTCACTGTCACGGTATGCGCGCCGATATGACTCAGGACTGTTCTTGCAAGCTCGGTATCCTCTCCTGTTCCCCTGCGCTCCCTATAGGTATCCAAAAACGACCCAATGATAGTCCGAGTCGACTCCTCCCGCGCTGGATAGAACTCGGACAGAGTGCACAACTCTGCGCACAGTTGACCGAGATCTAGTCCGGGCAACCCGGTCTTGCAGAGTTCCCAATCCAGGACGTATAATTTCTCTACACCTTCTATGGTCCCGTCCGCCCCACGTCTGACCAATACCACTAGATTACCTGGCCAGAAATCTCCATGCGTCATGGGATCGGAAATGGTGGTAGCGTAGATGGCCTGTCGCCTCTTCTCCGCCACCTTTGATACTGTGGCCATCTTTGCTTCAGGAATTCCAAGTAATGGGTCCGAGAGCGTGGGAATGTCATCCTTCCCAGTCAAAGTGGACTCAAGTTGTCCATATGTTAGGAAGACCGTGATAGACTTGCCAAATTGATAGTTTGCAAAAGGAGTCAGGTCGGTGTTGGGGTTCTGGTGCCAGGTATGGACGCTGCTGATGAATTCGCCGAGGGCGGTGCCGATCTGCTCCGAGACAGCCTTTGGCAAACTCTCGTCGATGAGTAGTTGCTTGAGCGTTCGACAGTCCTTCCCTAGGTCATCCATGATGATGACATGTCTTTCCTTGTCAAACATATGGACAGCAGGCACTGTGATAAACGCCGGGACATTGGTTGTGGACAGCTGAGCTGCGAGACGGAGCGCTTGGACTTCGATGAACTAAATTTCATCGTGAGTATCAAGATAATTTGGGTGTGTTGGTGAGTACCTGGCGTTTTTGGTCCAATGGAAAATCTCTTCTGGATGAAGCAGCGTAGGGAGGGGCATATTTCAGAACAAGGGTCTGGCGGCCCCCAAACGCTCTGTGGAGATGTATCCTATATGCGAAATTACCAAGCCCCCCGAAGAGTTTCTCGACTCTGTGAGCGGAAAATTCATGGCTATCTTGCAGGTATGCCTGGATACCTAATTCGGTCGCTAAGTCGTCAATGACGCTTGGCATCTTTTTGGGGGGTGTCGGAAGAGAGTAAGGTTTACTAACGGAAATCTCGACCGAAATTTATACGAGTAGTCAGGTTTATCATGATGACTCGGGCATCAAGACGGTGCCGAATGCCCCGCGACAAAGTGACTCCAAGAATCTCACAATGTGGGCATGGCAGGGTCCCGATCCGGTGAGCTGCTCCGTATCGATATCAGTTCGATCACAGCTCGAGAGCAAACCCGGAAAATTTTTCGACCCCCTCCAACTCGAATCAGGGCTTACAGGTAGCTTGTGAGAAGATGATGTAGATTGGTGGGAAGTGCCAGTCTCTAATTTGCTCTGTCCTAAGTATACTGCTTTTCCTCTCTAGGTGAGTATCTGGTATACTATGTGATGGTAAAGTCTATAATCAAGGGGGACCGACCGCTGGCATCTACTGTAGCTCAGGTCCGACAAGCGTGACAATGACGGAATAGGATGACTCTATTTTGCTAATGAAACTAGTAAGACTCGGCCCACCAATCTTTGATCCATTGACGAGATTCCCCCAAGCATGAGCCAACACAGCCCGAGTCTCTGTTCGGAACATTGACAGACACGCCGGCAAGTTGCGTCACTAACCTCAGCAGGCTGGAAGCTAATTTGTACTGATATTAGTAAGAGCAAGTTCCAGGCGATCACCGTTCTAGTACTTGACCCTCCTTATCTTCCTCTAGACAAGGTCCAACAGCAACGTCGATCCTGAATCAGAGGGTCACATCGCAGCACATATCAGACTTCGAGTTGTAGGTCCATTCCAGCTGATCACTTTTGGTGTCTCCTCTCAGCAGCGTCAAGAACAAGTCGAAGGGCACTTTAATCAACGGCGCGCGTTTTAATACTCGGTCCAGAAGGCATCGAGTCCGAACCTTTTGGATTCAAGGATGACGATGTCGCGGTAGGCCCTCTCCAACGTTCTATTTCATTTTTCACTCGAGCCGTCCTCGGGAATGCGGCATTGACATCATCGGCGAGGACGACAAAATAAGTATCCATCGCAAGGTGGGGAAATACAAGAGATGGATTGCTGGGACATGGCGGCTCACAATAGACTCCAAAACTATAGTAGCCTGGTTTTACAGCACCCTGGTATCCAGGCACGAATCACAACTTATCGTAGTAGTAGTCGAGCGGGGGAATATCGGGCTGAAACATGTTAGTAGGCGCGGGAGGAGTTGCATAAGGATGGCGCCCACCTTGAGACCTTTGCGAGTACGGATGCTTTTCACAAGGTCTTCGAGTTTGCTGCCTTTATCAAGGGGGGCTGGAAACATATCCTCAATATCCGACATCGTAAGACAAAGGTCAAGTTGATCACTTACAGCCGTTCATAATCTCCCAATGATCGAACACGCTCTGGGGGAAGGCTTGTCCTGCAGTTTGTGAACGGAGGTCCCCGTTAAAGCCGAAGGATTCCATGACGGGCAGGTATGCCTTGACGGTGAACATGGGTGTTCCGGGCCTCTGCTCCTCGCTGAAGACTTGGCCACGACGCTTGTTCAACACACTGTAAATGCCACCGATAGCATTCTCTGGACATTGAATCTCGACTAAGACAGCTGTCAGACCTACGTCAGACCAAGGAATAATTTTTTTTACCGAGGTAAATGGGCTCCTGGAGACCTGGTGTAGCGAGCAAGCAGGCAGCATAGCATACACGGCGACACGTTGGAATGATTTGACCTCCACCACGGTGGATAGCATCAGTGTGTAGCTAGGGATCGTCAGATCAAAAGGTTTGATGCTAGTAACGACAGCGATAGACCTACTGTCACGTCTATAACGTTCATGCGGACACCACGCATGTTTTCTTCAGCGCAGACACCTTCCTTCGTTGCCCATTGGAATGCGGCGACACATGAGTCCTTGATTTCGTTGAGGTACTGAACGCCCTTGGTAACATCAACCAACAAGTTAGCGCCAGTGGTCTCAGGACCGAAACACCAGATCTTCCTAGCATCAGTGACATCCCAACCATATTCATCAGCAAGGATACGAGCACGGGCTTTGAAATCGTCACGAGCATTGATGGTGCCAGCCTCAATAGCCTTGGTAAGTTCCTCATCGAGTGGCTGAGCCTTCGCATACAATCGGTTGTGCTTGTTCTGCGATTTAGAGAGGGCAACGATGGAGGATTCTTTTGTCACGGTCTCGCGGTAACCAACGACAGGGTCTGAGATCTTGAGAGGAACACCCGCGTGGTCTTCTTGCAGGTCCTATAACGTTTACTCCTAAGCATGATTTGGATGATAGAAAAATGACATATCTCACCTTCAAACAAATTTCCAAGTGCAGTTCTCCGGCACCCGCAACAATGTGCTCCCCAGTCTCAGCAATCCAAGCCTGGACACAGGGGTCGGACTTGGAGAGACGCTTGAGACCTTCTACAAGCTTGGGAAGATCGGCAGCGTTCTTAACCTCAACGGCAACCCGAACGACAGGGGACACAGAAAACTTCATAACCCTCATGTTGTGGGCGGTTTCGGAAGTGGTGAGAGTACCACTCTTAAGCAAGAACTGATCAATACCGACAAGGCCGATGATGTTACCAGCAGGGCAATCCTCAATAGGTTCAATGTAGCGACCCATCATGAGTACGGTACGTTGGACGGACTTGACGAACAAGTCGTCCTTCTTTCCAGGAACATAGTTGGGACCTTGGATACGAACTTTGGGCCCGGCACGGACGGTTCCGGAGAAGACACGACCGAAGGCGTAGAAGCGACCCTTATCGGACGTAGGGACCATCTTGGAGACGTAGAGAACAAGAGGTCCCTTGGGGTCACAGTCACGAATACTGATAGCTGACTCGTCGTCCATAGGGCCTTCATATAGGGTTTCAACACGGTAGCGCTGAGCGGTGGCAGGAGAGGGTAGATGGATGACTATCATTTCCAGAAGAGCCTCGCCTGCGGGCAAGAACTTGCGCATAATGGTCTTGAGGAGAGCCTTGGCATCGGAGATCTCCTTCTCCTCGGAAGTAAGCTTAATTTCAAGCTTTTCGCACATGGTCTCGGTTTGTTCCTTCTTGTGCTTCATAACGGCATCAAAAATCTTGAATATGGGATCAAGCACGAACATGCTGAAAGCACGCTCGAGAGGCTTGCCATCGGCATCAGCAGACTTTGTAGACCACTTGCGGGTCGCGGGATTAAAGAAGTTATCGCCCCAGAGCTTGCCGATGAGCTTGTCCTTCGGAACACCAAATTTCTTAGAGTACCTGCCGGCAAACTGGCGGAGGGTAAAACCCCATCCGTGAAGGCCAGAAGCGAAGGCGACAGTTCCCTTGTCAGGGTAGACCTGGACATCACCAAGGGCGGCGTCGTGATAGGTTGAGATGATGACATTGACAGTCTCGACTGTACGCTGGAAGGACTGGTAAAGGTCCTCCTTCTGAACTTGGAGTTCAAGGAGGGCACGGTCAACCTTGTTGATGACAACAACGGGTTTGATACGTTCTGTGAGAGCCTGGCGCAAGACAGTTTCCGTCTGGACGCAAACACCTTCGATACAATCGACGACGACGAGAGCACCGTCTGTAACACGCAGGGCCGCGGTGACTTCCGAGGAGAAGTCGACATGTCCAGGCGAGTCGATCAAGTTGATCAAGAACTCGTTGCCTGGCGGCATTCAAGTTGGTTTGGTAAGACTGGGAAGGACTGTATGTAAACACGAGGTCATACCGTCAGTTTTTTGCTTGATGACTTCGACATCTTCCTTGTCCATTTCAAAGTACATCGAGATGGCGGTCGATTTGATGGTGATACCGCGCTCCTTCTCGTCTTCACGGGTATCTGTGAAACGCATGTCTCCGGCCTTTGCTGATGCGATGATACCAGCCTTGGAGACGAGGGAGTCAGTGAGGGTGGATTTTCCATGATCGACTGGTGAATTAGGTAAGATGGCGATCTGGAGCGACGGTGCGAAGACACTAACCATGGGCGATGACACTCATGTTACGAATGTTGGTGGGCCGGTCCATGAGACCTCGGACCTGGTCTGTTTAGGATGAGGGAGAGTAGAGGATGTTGGATGCGGGCGATCTTACCTACGGTGAAGTTACTGATGGGATGATGAGCATGACGATGATGAAGAGAGACAGGAGAGAACGTACACCATGATGTCTAAAAGTTACAGGTAGAATATACAAGGGGAGGGGGGAAGGTAAAATGGCACGGAATGAGTCGGTTGGAGCACCGGCACCGTAGCTCGGTGTATGGGACAAGGATATCATTTCTTGGCCGGAGGAGGTTATCGATCGCGTTCAGGGCAGGTAGACGGTGACAGATCACGTGAATACACTGCACGCGGTTATCTAATCTCGATCTGCGATAATCACGTGATTTTATGATGGGTCGAGTCAAGCTACTAGTTAGTTTGTTGGCAGATGAGGGCCTTTGCGGGTTATCGATTACAGCTGAGAATGGCGTCGTCGTACAACGGTCCATGGCCCGCGCGCAGAGTTCGCGACGAGTTCTTCGCCTACTTTCGCAGCAAAGACCACACCTTCGTCCCTTCCTCCTCCACCATTCCCTACGATGACCCCACCCTCCTCTTCGCCAACGCTGGCATGAACCAAGTTCGTCTCATCTCTCTTTTCACCGCCCTGCTCTGCTCACCAGACACAGTACAAGACCATCTTTCTCGGCACCGTCGATCCCAATTCTGAGCGTGGCAAGCTCAAGCGTGCGTTCAACAGCCAAAAGTGCATCAGGGCTGGCGGAAAACACAACGGTATGCCCCATACACGGCCGACGATCCTTGCGCTCACCTCATTCCAGATCTCGAGGATGTCGGAAAAGACTCTTACCACCATACGTTCTTCGAGATGCTCGGCAATTGGTCTTTCGGGGACTACTTTAAGGCTGGTATTCGCCCTTCATTCCTCCTGCTCCCCTCAGCTTTTCATCCACTATAGAAAGAAGCTATTCATTTTAGCTGGGACCTTCTGACCCAAGTCTACAAGCTCCCAAAAGACCGACTCTATGTTACATACTTCGCTGGCGACCCTCAGAACAACATTCCATGCGACGACGAAGCCAGGCAAACATGGCTTGATGTGGGCGTGGATCCTACCCATGTCATTCCATCGAAGTTCAACTTCTGGGGTATTCTTCTTTGGTGTTTGATTACCATTCGGATCTGACCTGGCCCTTGCAGAGATGGGTCCGACTGGCCCGTGTGGTCCTTGCAGGTGAGTTGAATGTCTACTCTTTCTAGTCTATCTCAACCACTATCATAGCGAAATACATGTCGATCGAATAGGTGGTCGTGAGGTTGCGCACCTCGTCGATGGTGACGACCCGACAGTTGTTGAAATCTGGAACAACGTATTTATCCAGTTCAATCGTGAGGAAGATGGATCCCTCAAAGCTCTTCCCGCGAGGCACGTGGACACAGGCATGGGCTTCGAGCGTGTCGTCTCCGTCCTCCAAAACAGGTTATCCAATTACGATACAGACGTATTTCACCCGATCATGGTCAAGATCCAAGAGCTTAGCGGCGCGCGTCCATATACTGGCAAGTTTGGTGCAGAGGACGTCGATGGCATCGATACTGCATATCGTGTTGTTGCTGATCATGTGCGAACCCTCTCGGTCGCCCTAAGCGACGGCGGTATGCCAAATAACGTTGGTCGAGGTTACGTTCTTCGTCGCATCCTTCGGCGTGGTTGTCGATACGTTAGGAAGAAACTCGGTGCACCCATCGGCTCATTCTTCTCATCACTTATGCCTGTTGTAGTTGAACAAATGGTCTGTACAATTTTCACCTGCATTCTTCCAACAGGTTTATCGTCTTGCAGGGCGATGTCTTCCCAGAACTCCGGAAGAAACAGGAAGAAATCAAGGAAATTCTTGATGAAGAAGAAGAATCCTTCTCCCGGACCCTAGATCGCGGCGAGAAGCTGTTCGATCAATATACAACACGTGCAAAGGAAGCTGGGTCCAACGAACTTAACGGTGCCGATGTTTGGCGTTTATACGACACTTTTGGTTTTCCTGTCGACTTGACGCGTCTCATGGCTGAAGAGCTTTCCCTGACTATCAATGAGAAGGAGTTTGAGGCAGCACAAGAACGATCAAAGGAGGCAAGCAAGGGCACGTTCAAAAAGGACAAGGTAGATTATGTCAAGCTGGACGTCCATGATCTTGCAGCATTAGAGAAAAACGACGCAATACCTAAAACTGATGATTCATATAAATATGGTGAGTTCCATAGAGCACCAATCCAAAATTCTCACCGTTTATCGTAGAACTCGGCAATATCACTGCAAATGTGAAGGGAATTTACTACAACCGCGAGTTCCTTGGATCCACTACCAGCATACGCGATGGTGCCAATTTTGGTATTCTCCTTGATCGCACCAGCTTCTACGCGGAAGCTGGTGGCCAGGAGTACGACACCGGAAACATCGTCATCGACGGCGCATGCGATTTCGAGGTGACGAACGTCCAGGCATATAGTGGCTATGTTCTACATACCGGCCATCTCAAGTATGGTCAATTGAATGTTGGGGACGAAGTCATTTCCTCGTACGACGAGCTACGCCGGTGGCCACTCCGCAGCAACCACACGGCCACGCATATCCTTAACTTCAGCCTCCGTGAAGTACTTGGAGACCATATCGATCAGAAAGGCTCTCTTGTCGCTCCCACGAAGTTGCGGTTTGACTTTTCCCATAAAGCTCAGATTGCACTCCCAGAACTTGCCAAGATTGAATCAACCAGTGTTGGTTGGATCAGAAAGAATGTCAAGGTTTACAGCAAAGATGTCGATCTCAAATCCGGATACAAAATCTCAGGCCTACGCGCGGTCTTTGGCGAAGCTTACCCGGACCCGGTGCGGGTGGTCGTACTAGGGTACGATGTCGACGATGTCACAAAGGACCTCGAGAATCCGAAATGGCGAAGCACAAGCGTCGAGTTCTGTGGAGGCACGCATGTCGCCAAAACAGGCGACATAAAGGACTTTGTGATCATTGAAGAATCGGGTATCGCCAAAGGTATCAGACGAATCGTCGCCGTTACTGGGCAAGAGGCACATGAGGCGACGCGTCTCGCAAACGAGTTTAAATCGCGCCTTGATGTACTTGAAAATAGTTCAGGGCATGCGAAGGATGCCGGTCTCAAGGTTCTTACGGTGGTATGCCGGGTTATCGGATGTACCCCAATGTGGTACTCACGCACATCCCAGGAACTTGGACAGGCAGATATCTCGGTCTTGGTCAAAGCAGATTTGAAAGAGCGTCTCGGGGCAATCCGCAAGGCATTCGACAAGCAACTAAGGGACAAGGAAGCAGCGCTCAACAAATCGGTTTGTCGCGTCCCCTTGAGAACAACGCTAGATATTGAATTTGTCGCAGGCCATCGACGCACTGATCACCCATTTCAACGAAAATCCAGATGCACCAGGGTACTTTGCAAGTATCAACGTAGATGGCAACTCGAAGGTGAGTTTCGTTTGGGATACCATGGTAGTCGACAAGTCAATTGTTGCGCAATAAACAGATCCTCCAGAATGTTGTCGCGCAAGGCAAGAAACTCGGGAAAGCTGTATATGTGTTCAGTGTCAACGTAGAGGCTGGCAAGGTGGCGCACGCGAATTACGTACCTGAAACCGTCCGGGAGAAAGGGTTCGATGCTCGTACATGGGCCTCCAAGGTGACGGAGGTGTTGGGCGGCAAGGTGAGAACGTTCAAGCGCTGAGTCGTCGATCAAGTTGACCGAATCGCGATATAGGCTGGAGGGAAAGAGGACGGTGCTCAGGGTGTCGGTGTCAATGTGGGCGAGGTTGAAAATGCCGTTAGAATCGCGCAGGAGGCGTATCCGGTTAGCGTATGACTCTCTGGCAGCTGGCGATGGGATTGGATACGGTAGATATCAGCCAATCCAAGGCGGTTTGGCACAGGATCAGCATAGCATTGATAACTGATTCATCTCGATTCCGTCTGATTCACCCAAGCTTCATACTGATTCATCCCGACTTCATTCAGTGGGTGATTTAAGGGATTGGAACGTGGAGGATACATGACAACGCCGCAGCCCATCATGCCAACAAGGCAGCTATATCCGCTCGAGATAAATCCCCGTACTGGAGAGCCCTTTCTCCGTCTTCCTGCTCCGAATGATAACATCATTCTAACGCCTCCACGCATGAGCGACGCCAAGAAGCTCGCCCCGATCATCAACGATCCTGCAGTATCAGTATGGTTAGAGGGACCGCCAATTCCATACCGTGACGAGTACGCAGACGAGTGGCTTCCGCTTATCATAAAGCAAAGCGAGGACATCCTGGCGGAGTTGAAGGAAGAGGATCGGCTGAACCCAGACGGGCCGTTGAAACTTGTGGGAGGGTGCCCGGTCAGACACATCAGGGAAGTTCTACCTGATGCGACAGATGTCTACCTTGGGGATATCGGAATCACACGCGCAGGAATGGAGGAGATAGCCGATCCTGATGAGAGAAAGAGGGCGGTGAAGGGGAACGACAAGAAAGTAGTCGGGGACCCAAGCATTGTGTGGACGTTTGGAGGTATGGATAGCGCTGTGTGACAAGGGGAGCGTGCTAACCGACTGGGACAGACTACCTTGCGCCGTCCCACCACGGACGGGGTATCATGAGTGCAGCGATGGGAATGATATTGAATGAATGGGCGATCCCAAGGATGGGGGCTCGGTGGATGGTAGGGTATACGTTTGCGGGGAACGAAGGGAGTCGGCGGGTGTTTGAGAAGAACGGGTTCGAGTGGAAGAGGACGCTGGACAACGGCAAGGTGGTTCGAGGAGAGCGCAAGGCGTTGAATTACTTGGAGTGGAGAAAGTAAACATCGTCCGTTTCGAACACTGTAGTAGGGAGGGCTCTTGCGCCACCACTTGGAGAAACTCAGGTGAAGACTGCTGTCACACAGCCATCCGCACCAACGTTCACCGCCTCCTCGCTCACTCCTTCCTTCATTCCTTCTCCTCCGCCGCAGCATGAGCAGCCTGATTAGACCAGCGACGCCTGGGTTCGTCGTTACCCTCGCCGCTACCATCCTCCTTGCCATCGTCTCTTTCTCCGTACCACTCATCAAGTCTGTCTACTTCCTCAAGGCCTCCCTTGCCGTCGAGAATACAAACGGCTATGTCACCTTTGGAACCCTGGGCTATTGTACGACCGTAGTTGGTACTTCGACCACCTGCTCAAACGCTACCGTCGGATATCAGCTCAGTAAGTTACTCTCCGCTTGCTGCGTCGCATTTCTTACCCCTCCTACCAAGATGTGAACACCCTTCTTGGGGACACGTCTTCCATCCAAATACCCGAAGTCGTTGTCAAATGGCTTACTTATGTCCTCGTACTTCACATCGTCGCTTTTGGCCTCGCTGCCATCGCCGCCATTTTTGGTCTCCTTGCTCATGTTCGTGAAATGGCCATGACTTGCTTCAGCAGCTGCATATCTGGATTTGCTGCCACTGTGGCCCTCGTGGCTTTCATATTTGACATTGCCATCTTTTTTGTAGCGAAAGCGCGCATGAATTCTGTAGAGGGCGGCTCGGCATCCATCGGCAATGCTGTCTGGATCACTCTCGTCGCCTGGATCCTTCTCTTCTTCAGTGGCTGCTTCTTTGGTGTCGGTAGATGCTGCATTAGGCGTCGTCCGCGCGACGCATGGGGAGGCAAAGCCGGCACTCCCATTGGTGAAAATGGGTACAACACTAGAGACCAAATGCGCCTGGATGCCGTCAAAGCAGAGGCGGACCGCAAGGCTCGTCAAGCTCAACCCGAGGTTGGCCTGCCTGCCTTCCACGAATATGATCCATCTCAGCCACTCAAGGCCCGTGTAGACGGAGACGAAGTATACCTCGACGAAGACTTGCCTTACCGCGATAACCAAAGTGTGTCTACATCTGGAAATGCTGGTATGGGAACCTATGGTCGTAGCGCACGGGGAGGATATGCAGGAGGTGGTTATATGCGGGCTCCACCCGGTACTCGTGCTGTGGACGAGTATAACAACCCGTCGCCTTATTCCCTGAGCCCACAACGTCGAGGAAGCACCATCACACATAACACTACTACCACTGCCTCCTCAATATATCCCCCATCGTCCAACACTGCGATTCCCCCCTCAGTACCCAGAGTGGCCGCATACGACCCTTCTGCAGACAATCAGTATAGCCACGATCCTTATGGTCCGCAGGCATATGGCCACAGCCCCGGAGGTGCTTCCTGTAAGTTTATTTTTTACTTCCCTTATATGCTATTTTTCACATATTTCAAGATAACCAACAATCTCATGCCCCTTACGATCCATACGGCGCATTCAGTCCGAGCACTTACAACGCTACAGCCGCTATGGTCCACAGCCCTTCCCAATCGCCATATGGAGAGGCATACAACACGACAACTGTGCCTGGCGCGCCAATAAACAATTTCTATGGTGACCCTTATCATGGACGTTACCAGACCCCTTCAAACTCGACCCCCCCACCGATATCGCGGTCACCACATATGATTGACACCCAAGTTGGTGTGCCAAGCCCCAGTCCTGTCAGAGGACCGAGGGACCAGAAAAACCCCATCATAATGGCTCCACCAACTTCGTCGTCATACTACGCTGACCGCCCTCCAACATATGAAACCGGTCTATAGGTCAATGTAAAATGGTCGAGTAAAATGTTATTCAAACTGAATCTTACGAAACCTCTTCTGTGGCACACGGACCATTTCTAGGACAATTTATATATGGCTTGTCTTCGATACCCATGTATTGTACTACATGATTTGACCCATATCTAATTCGATTCTTTCGAGACCGTCTGATGGCGTCAGAATTTGTAACCACCACTTTGGACGTAGCATATATACTTCAAATCACAAACATACTAGTGGTTGCATTTTGCCGCGTATTGAGCAGCCCTCTTCCCAGGTCAAGGTTCCGGTACGGATCAGAGCTCATCTCTCGGCTGCAGACCAGGGAGATTGACAGGCTTAGGTGACTCGGAAGACATGAACATTGAGAGAAAGTCGTGGACAATGTCCGCAGCAGCAATAGCAGTGATCTCAGCTGCACCTTTTGTCAGGAATCATCAAGGCAGAACAACGTGCGTCCCACCGTGGTCATACGCAGGTGCAACTTCGACTATGTCGGCGCCACTGTAAAACGTGGTGTGAAGTTGTAAAACAACATAAATGGATTTTACGAACACGAAATTCAGACCAGCTAACCCCCTGAGAATGCGTTTGACCTCTCTACTTGTCCAGCCTCCAGCCTCCGGGGTACCAGCTGCAATTCGACTGAGCACTTCCGACGGCGTACAGCAGATCAAAAAACTCACTACCCGGTGCTAGTCCAGGGTCTATTGGTGTGGTTAGCTGACACTCCTCTG
>JBBPLJ010000054.1:29060-41259 GCA_038089715.1 Veloporphyrellus conicus
AGCGAGGAATCATACGCACCAATCACATCGATATCAACACTACACGCAAGGTCAGTATCAGGTTCGCTTTTCATCGGTTAAAGCCTAACCTCAAGTACACTGGCGTATCTCCGATGCGTTTCCTGATCCGTTCGATGATGGAGGTCGCGCCATAGTCGTCAATGTCGTCGCTGGTTATGAAGTGGAATCCCACCGATTCGTCATTCTCCATGTCACCAATACCCTGGTTCGAAGTTCCATCAACGTACACCCCTCTCATAGTCCTTTATGCACTCGCCTGGAGCTTGCACCGAATACCAGCATGAATGCTAGAGTTGGCGATGAGTCCCTCCTCGTTTGCAATGTAAAAGAATGTGCCATGGGTGATGCGTGATTGATCTGTCACAGCACCAGGGTATCCTCCCCATGTATCAAGATGCGCATCAAAATGGATCACTGAGACTGGGCCATAGACTTTGTTGAGTGCGCGGATGATAGGGAGAACGATAGTGTGGTCGCCGCCAAGACTAGATCAGGCGTGTAAGGATATGCAGTGGTGGAAGGCACGTCATCTTTAACTACCTGACAATTCTGGGATGCTCGCGACCATCTTCCGCGAGGAGAGCCCCCTGAGGCCAGGTGGAGATGTTTGATGCGAGAGGACGCGCAAGCAAAGTAGCGTACGCGACTTCCATTTGGTCCATCGCCAGAGCATTGTCAAAGGGTGTGGCAGGGACCTGGACACCAGGTCAACGACTCGGAGGAATATGATGTCCAAACTCGAGAGTCATACGTCTCCACAATCAAGGATGCTCGAGCCTAGCTCATAGGGGCTATGCCCCCATGCCAGGGTGTAGCCCCTAGTGGCGCTTTGTCGTCTGCTACCTGAGCGGATTGCATATGGCCCAAAGCGTGCTCCTGGACGGTAAGTCGTACCGGTATCGAAAGGCATGCCTAGCACAGCAACGTCAAACAGAACAGATTCATCCTCAAGACAACGCGCATATTTCAAATGCGAAAAAGCCAGTGGTCCTGAGAATGGTTGGTCGATTTGTTGCCCATATTTCGATAGCCACGTCTCCGGCGTCCCTTCAGGAGAACCGTGGAAAGGTTGTTGGCGTCCACAACCAGCTGCGGCCAGCGTAATAGCGAGAAAAAGGACTACTTGGTTCTTCATGTTCCAAATTCTTGTAGGCAAGCAACTGGTCGCAATGCTTATCGTGCCAGTGAGCCCTCGAGATACTTGGCGATAACAGATTCCCATCGCTATCAGTGCAAGCGTGCTAAGATTTCGAATAGGTGTGAAAGCAACTACCATTATGATCACAAGAACATGTATTCCATTCCATTCAATGAATAACACGGGCAGCAGATTTACGCAATGGCAAGATCTGCCACTGCCTACGCCCCCTAGCCTTTGCCCCCTCGGGCGGGGGACCTCCTGGATCGATGGAAACAAGGCTGAGATTCCTGTGGGGTTCGGGAGAATCATCAACCTCCCCCTCTTCACCACGGTCCTGCTCCAACATCTCGTCTTCTGCTAGATCTATGCCCCCACCAAACACTTCTTCTGGCGTGCTCTTTGGTGGTGAAGACGCACTCCCAGCAAAGAGTGACCATGGAACCGCAACAGTTGCCGATAAAAAAGCCGAAGCGTTGTCAATAAACGATTTAGGTCGTCTCATCGGAACGGACGTTAGGATATACTTCCTCCTTCGCCATGCGTTCGAAGCAGCACTTCCTGAAGGTGGGTATGTGGGATCACATGAGAACGAGACGGTGATCTCCTGTGTTTCTTGGCCATACGAGAATTGGGGAAGCGGGTGAGAGTATGCGTTCGGATAGGGCTGAGAAACTGGTCGCCTGTGTCTCAGTACAAGCTGATCCCCTTGCGTGAAACAGAGTCAGTAACAACATACTGCATCTGTCGTATTTCCCATACCCTGAATGTCGATTGCATGTCCTGAAGCCCGCGAGCACAAAGCGCCCGAGGTATCGATGAAAAATACCTGAGTAAGCCAGTAAGCCAGGTTAGGAGGACACACTGGAGCGTTGGGGGCCACGCACTTGGTTATTCGCTTCTGGTTTTCTCAGGCCTGACCAGATTGATGAGTTCGTGGAGACTGATAAACACCCTATTAACCCCTACCCACCTTCAACCAGCGACTGTTCTTTCTCTGGCCATAAGATGATCGGTGTCTCGTCTTCGACTTCATCTGAACTGACATCCCATAGCCGGCCAGTTGCGATAGAACGAATGACGAAGTACCCGGGCGGGAAGCCAAAGAGCTGGGCCATTTGGATAACAGGTAGTATGGTGGCAGTACAGTGGAAAGGGGAGAGGCGTTCTAGGACGTACAGCAATATACATACATACAAAAGCAGAGTATCCGCTGTGCATTGGGCATATACAGGAAAACAGAAATAACATCGGGAGCAGAGATACAAAAGTGCGGCCACTCTCCAAATCATTCGTCCTCGTCATCTTCCTCTTCGAATGCACCAGGGATGCGCCAATTTCCTGCCTTCTGTCTCGTTGCCCTTTCGGCGTGTTCAGTGCGCTGTTTTTGAGCGAAGTCTTCCAGAGAGTAGCCCATCTTGGAAAGTCCTTTCCACTCATGGCGGGCGACAACACTTCCACCATCGCGAGAGCTCTCCCAGCCCACGCTCATCAGCATAGGTTCCTGCAACATGCATCAGCACCAAACATGATCTCAAATAGGTGGAAGTGGTCGTTACCTTAGAGCTCCAGCTAACATCTCGGACGCATACTGCTGCACGGGATCCCGGTAGCGTGCTCAGCTCAGGGCCAGACGGATCGAATGACATTGGCAATGTTTGTGAACGATCAAGGACTTGAACAATCTGACCATCCAGCGACCAGATCTTCCAGTAATATTATCGTTTATTATGATAAGACGACCAGGAACAGTATTTACTCACGTGAATTCTCCCATCGGCAGACCCGGAATAAATATACTGGCCCCCTGTGGTTTCTGCAGGACTGAAGTTACATCTTATGAGGGTGCGCAAGACAGCGTGCCCTCGGTAGGTCATGACACTGCAGTCATTTGGGTGCGCAGCACGCTTTGGCTGCGGAAAATGGCCAGATCTTTATGCAAATGTCAGTAAAGAGTATGCCGGACCGCCGCAAACCTTACCGATAGTCGAAATTTGGACATCTATAATCTCTACGCGCAAACGAATCAAAGTCATCGCTGCTGCACATCTTGCGGAGATCCCACAAACGAAGTGCTTGATCTTTGCCGTTTGAAATGATGTATCTCCCGTCTCCCTTGGCAGAGACGTTCGTGATCCCCTCAGTGTGGCCAACAAGTACTCCTGACGGTTTTTGCGATCCTCCTAGTGACCGTCTATCCCTACCAAGAACCATAACCAATCAAAGAACCACAGGTAAAGTCGAAAGCAAGTCATTACCAGACTTTGATGAATGTATCATCCGACGCGCTGATTAAAACGTTTCCTGATGCAGTATCGGCCCAGCAGCAACTGTTCACATCGTCTGAGTGTGCTGTAATCCGGACTGTTCTGCGATCAGCCAAGAGATCGTACACTGGATAACACGTGAGCAATTCTAGCGAGTCCGGGGCTACGTCTCCTACCAAAAATATGTCCACTTCCGCCCGCAATCACTTCGTTGCCGTCAGCAGAAAACCTGCAGCTCCAGATTCCAAAAGAGTCTTCATCGTAGGCACTTCGAAAAGATCGGCCCCGACGGCGACTTTGATCAGCAAGGCGGATAGGGGTCTGTACTGTGGAAGAATCCAATGTGCTTGTCATGTATATTATGGGTGACTGCCACACGGTGCTAAGTGCGCGAAACGCAACTTCCAACGAGCAAGGGACGCACGATAGACGAATAGATGATCCTGACTTATATGATTGAGTATTATGACCTATTTCATGAAAGTGGAACCTTGCCTTTCGTTTTGTGGACTTAGATGAGAATCCGTGATGGTCCATCTACCCCGATGTCCTTGAATGGTCTTCAAAATTTTGAGCGTCGACTCGTGATCATGATCATGAGGGTCAAAGAGCAACGCTCTGCGCTCTGGGTTTCGCTGAGGTTTGAAGTACTTGGCCGGAGGTGATGTCATATCGTATACATAGAGACGAAAGTCTGCCAGCTTGGCTCAAGAATCACTCAGAGACCAGTCAAGTCATGGACTAACCTTGGGAACACGTATAATAAAAGGATGAGTCTATCAAACGTAAGATATGAAACGCCAGGTTAGTGACACTACACGATGAGTTAGTCACCTTTGGAAAACTGTCCAATATAAAGGCTGGCGCTATTGGAGGCAACAGCGGTTCCGTTGGTGTTGGGTATGAGCTCCTGCAGCTGTATGAGCGCAACGGCAGTTACGAAAGCCGGACGGAACGCACACTGGTGAGCTCCTCCCTGAACATAGCACCTCGAGGCTTGTAAGACCGGTCTGAAAGTAAGCGAAAGATATTTCTGCCGCCCTTCTTGAACTTAATTTTGTTGCCCACACGGCCAAATTCACCGCTCATGAGCAACTCGACGCCCTTCTCCTGGGGTTGGGTGTGGGCAGGGAACCACTGTGGGTTTCGTCGGTATGAAGTATTCATTATATATTCGCCGTCGTCGTCGTCGTCGTCGTCTACATCTTCGAGTTCCTCGGTTTGGTGTCGCCTCGGGGTGCCAGCAGCTCGTAGTAAACGTACCAGATCACCATAGGTGACGGAAGAACCCTCAGAGCTAATCGTCCTTTCTGCCGCACCGCCAGGCTGCAATTGTTGAAGGTCAAATAGTGCTGGCATATGAGATGTGAGAGGTGCTCGGCCAGAGAGATGCACAGCTCAGTGCCTACAACGTAAGATCTGAGTGATGGAGGTGCTTTCCTCTGAATGAGCAGGAGCGTCGTCTTGGAGCTCGTCGCCATCGAGGTAAGCGTCAGGACCGTCGTACGTCTCGTCGTCGTCATCGTCGGGCATGTCGATATCGAACTCGTAGTCAGACATGGGAGTGGATCAAACAGCACTGCGTTGACAATCTCACGTGGCGGATTGCACTGGGCTCCCCCATTGCCAGTGATCCGAACAGAGATAGAAAGCCTCCCTGTACCGAGGCCGAGTGAGCGTCTGCTATTGTACTACAGCAAAAGGGTAGACCTTGTTGCGAAACGTGCTAGGCAGTCCACAATCTCATCGGTACTTGCTCGTTCGTCTGCTATCAGTCCAGCATATTGTTGTTTTTCCAACTCCGCACTCTGCCCAGTTTGCTCAGCATCCGTCAACAGCCCCTGCTCGTCGCCGAGCAAATCACGACTTACCATGACAGTTCCCATTACCATCACTGCGGACGAGGTCAACTGTCTCATACATGCATACTTTCAAGATTCCGGTAGGCCGCTCTTCCACCGCTCTGCCTCTTCGTCTCACTATGGTGCAGGCTTTCAGCACTCGGCTTTCACGCTACGTATGGAGGGTCGGCTAGATCACTCACATCATATCAAGAAACACATCCCACGCGGTGAGCTCATAGAACGTCTCAGCAAAGCCCTTTTGTACGCCGAAGTCGAGGCACATTGGAAAGGTGATTCGTTCGCCAAGAACTGCAAGAGTACTTTCTCTCTTCTTGAGCGTCATGCGTGTTCCATCGATCCGAATACAGCAACCTTGCTGGCCCCACAGCAACCCGGAGAATCCAACGTAGCCATGCAAGCCGGCGAGACTGGTATCAAACGAAAGTCGATTTCACCTGCCACAGAGGATGGACGTGTCGAAAAGCGTGCCAGAAAAGAGGTCGAGGACCCTCACATGGCGATGGCTGTCGATGGTACGTCAATCACGCCTAAATAACAGGTGTATGTGATATCACATGTATGCGCAGGACCTTCCGGTATTCCCCCAAAGGAAGCAAAGTCTGATGTGCAGCAACAACCCGCGGAGAGTATGGTCAAGAAACCAAAGACAAAACGTGTGGATGTGGTTAGACTGCTGCAAGCGCACAAGGCTGAGGTATATTGCATACAAATTAAAAGTAGCTTGCCGTGATGATACTTCTAGGTTTTCGTGGTTGCTTGGAGTCCAACTACAGCAGGACAGCTAGTATCGGGGTATGTATTGAGAAGACCAATTGATCCTGATGTTGATTTGATTCATAACACGTCAGGTCGCGCGATGCTGCAGTCAACTATTGGGACATTCCGCTCGGTTCATACGATGGTCCCCCAACCTCCCTTTTGCGACCGACACTAACATTATCCAACCTTGCTGCTTCCTCCCAGGCCGACTTGACGTCCATTGACTGGAGCCCTGATGGTTCATTAGTCGCGGTAGGATCGTATGATGCAAAGCTCCGAATTTACACTTCCGCAGGGAAAGTATATCTCACAGACGACCATCACAAGGTTAGGGGAAAGCCACATTTTCGCAGTGGGTTGTACTGATATCTAGAAGAGTCCCATTTTCGCTGCCAAATTCTCTCCTTCAGGACAGTGGATAGCTACCGCAAGCTTGGATAGTACATCGTGCGTGTGGGACGTCAAAAATAAGAGACTAGAGCGGCAATACCGAAATCACGAAGGTAACGTGAAGTTGACTCTACCAGACGGAATACAGCTTATAAGACGTGTCAGAAGCTTGTTGTCTAGATGTTGAATGGATTGACGACGCTACGTTCGCGAGCGGCGGAAGTGATCGTGTAATTCACATTGTTTCTTTGAATGGAACTAAACCTATACAAACTCTAAGGTATGTCTGTCAATTGAGGCATCGTTATGGAACTTGATGCCGGAGTAGAGGACATGACGGTGAATTGACCATGCTCAAATGCAATCCGTCACGCACACGCCTGGCTACCTGTTCCGATGATACAACGGCCAGGATATGGAACATCGAACACGCGCGCTCGGAGAAGTCGACGTTTGGTCACGTCACACTTCGGGGCCACAAACGATGTCTCACTTCTGTCAAGTGGTGTCCGAATACCTCTGCAGGGCAGCACGCAATGGTAGCAACGTAAGTTGTGAGCTGGATGCAATGTGTATGATCTCACTGCGCGACAGAGCGTCGTTCGATTTTACAGCCCGGCTGTGGGATTCGGTGACAGGGGACTGCCTCAAGGTATTCACGGACCACACCAAGTACGTGTTTGCCCTGTCATTCAGCCCGGAGGGTACTCTGCTGGCGAGTGGGGGCGGGGATGGGTCGCTGAATGTGTATGATGTCAAGGTAGGCAAAGTCTAGCCTCCGAGAATAAATTAAGGGGCTGATTGTTGGTGTAGATGCGAGAACGTGTTTGGTCCTGGTCGTGCGGAGAGAAGACAGGTATTTTCGAGATTGACTGGAAGAAATGGGGGGGAAAGAGTCTGATCGCACTGGCAATGGAGCACAAGGTAGTCGGCATTGTGGATCCGGCCAAGCTGCCTCAGGCGTCGTCATAAGGCCGCATTACTATGTCTTTGATTACTTAGTATTCTATATTCTGTACGATGACGTCGGCACCTGGCGCCTGACCAATAAACACTGACTAATTCCACTTTCGCTCGTCATATCTGCCCTCCGAGTCTTGGATGCACACCACCATGTTCTCTCTCGCCCTCAAGCCAGCGTTGCCCCGCAGCGCACTGCAAGCTGCCGCGTCCTCAAGAACTCAGCTATTTTCGACCAAGTCCAGCCTACGTTTTGGCTCCCTTAGCAATGTCATCCACAGACATCCTGCGCCACTCCTTCCCCGTGCGCTCTCGCGCACCATTATGACCGATGCTCAGACTGTTACACACACCTCCTCACAAGACGCTTGGAAAAAATTCGCAATTACAGCCGTGCGTAGCAGCAGCCTCACCTCCACCTCTTGAGCCGACCATGTCTGCACTCTATAGGCTGCCGTGGCAGGGACTGTCGTCGTTGCAGAAGGCTTCTTGAACAGAGACACTCGCGACTCATTGACTATGGCTGAGCAGTCCTATCTACATGATAGCTTCAAGTATACCGGGGGTGGCCTTGTCCTTACCGCACTAGCAGCCCGAAGCATGTTCAAATCCGGAGTTGCTTTCAGAATCATGTCAGCGAATCCATGTATGTATTTTTGCTTCCTACCCCTCATCTCTCTGCGGAACCGTGCGCATACAGGGCTTGTACTTGGCGTGAGTCTTGTCGGGAGCATCGGTTCTATGATGGGTGTCTATTACACCCCTCCCGAAAGAACCGTACAGAAGCATCTTTTCTGGCTGGCAAGTCACATATATTTGACAGTACATGTCTTCTCACCCTTCGTAGGGGTTCAACGCGTGTCAAGCAGCCACGCTAAGTCCATTGTTCTTCCTCAGTCCAGCCATCCTGTCTCGCGCCGCGCTGTACACATGTGGGGTCGTTGGTTCTCTGTCTTATGTCGGCGCCACTGCCAAGTAGGTTCGTATGTTGTTACTTCGACATAGCACTTATCTATGGAATAGGAATGACAAGTATCTGTATATGGGTGGTCCACTTCTCGCTGGTGTGACTGTTGTAGCCCTTTCCTCATTAGCGCCGATGGCTCTCCCGCTTGGTATGCGAGGGCTAGCTATCGCCGAGTCCATCTCCCTGTACGGTGGTCTAGCCGTATTTGGCGGATTTGTGCTTTATGAGTGGGCATTCATCCAGCTTCGCGCAACATGTCGTTACTGACGTCTTCACTCTCCAAGTACTCAAAAGATTTTGCAACATGCACGTATGGCCGAAATGGGTACCATTCCTAGGGACCCCATGAAAGAGGCCATTGCTTTGGAACTTGACATGATTAACATCTTGTGAGTGTGATAGGGGTCGACTTGATATCCACTGACATTAGCCCAGCGTCCGTCTCGTTCAGATCCTCATGATGCGCTCCAATAACAAGAAGTGATATACATTATCTTAGCTGTGGGGTGTAGTGAACCGACGCTGGCTATGGGTCGTTCACCAGATAATTAGTAGCCATCCTGGTGTAATTATCATGTTCCGCTTGTTTTACTATATAGTACGACTACGGGCCGCCTTTGCCTAGGTCTTGTAGGACGCTAACAAAGCTTCTAGGATCAACAATTTCTGTGCCGCCGTAAGTGACACGCTTTCCGGTCTTGGTCGCCCACTCCTCAAGATTTCCATACTCGACGTAACTTGCGCCACCCACGATAAACGCCATGCCATCTGTAAATGCCATGCGTCGTGCTCTGCCAGCACTAGGCGCAGCACCCACTCCGGGGCTACCGCCGGTTCCAGAGACACCTAGCCCTTGGGCATGTCGAGGTGCACGGGGGTCCAAGAACAAATATTCGTCGGTTTCTTGCAAAGACTGATTCGACGCAGCTGATGAATCCATTAGTGCCTCGACGAGCCGCGTCACAGGCAATAGTTTGTTGGCTGGCAAAAAATTCTTCACGCCCGTAATCAGGTTTTCCAAGCCGCCCTCTTTCAGTCTGTCAGTGAGCTGGAGATAGACAACTCGTCAACTGGTAAGCAGAGCCTCGAAAAAAGAAGTATACCTTGTTTCCTAGAGCCGTGAAACCTCTGAATAGTTCCCCTTGACCACCGAGAACCGGGGTAGATGTCCCACCGACGGCAGGGGAAACAGTCATACGCGAAATTTCTCTCGTTCGTCGAACATATTCGAATGCCGCTGTATCTGCGCCTACGCTCTTGAGCTCTTTCTCCAGCTCGGCTATATCGTCCTTGGAAAGTGCATTGTCGGGTGAAGAGAGGTAGAACACGAGGACAAGACGGAGCTTGTCTTCGGGGTCGAATGCTGCGTCCGCCCGAGGCGCACGAAGTGTCTCTAGAATTGATGACAACGTCTGAACACTCAGAAGATCAGGCTACGTCAAAAACGACGGCCTGGGACGCTTACTTGCTTGTTGACCGCTTCTTCGGTACTGAACAGCTCATCGAGACCTCTTCTCTTGATTTGCTCGAGCAACGCTGTGGCGATATTCATGTGAGTGTCAAGCGTCGCCTTACGAGCAGTGAGTTCAGGAAGCTGCGTTATAGCAGTCTTCAAGTGTGCTGCATTGGACGAAAGGTCGCTGTATAGTGTCAACCGCATGTTTTCAAACATTTTCCACAGGATCACTCACAGCTGCGAAATGTCATTGACATCACTCACACCCGTTGAACGTGTAATCTCTGCAGCATCTTGCTTATACTTGTTCAACTCAGTGTCGATATCCTCAGCAACTTGAGGGAATGGGTTCGCAGCATTTTTTGCCCAGAAAAAGTCCTTTGAATCGAGGTCGTATGAACGTTTTTGCGGAGTGGTGACGATGACGCGATTAAGCTTTATTTCAAGACAATCCGATACAAGGGCTTGGTATGTCCAGCCATGAGAGACCATGGAAACAAGGTCCACGTTCCTGTCCAGGATGAGCAGCACTTGAGAGACAACTATTCATCAGGACGAACGTGGGAAGATGAGGAAAGAAAGCAATCGCACATGGTCTTTGCAGATTGGATAATCCAGAGGAATCCTGCAGGAAGAGTGAGGAGGTCGGTCCATGTGCGCGTGAGGCGGAAAGCAAGGCATCTCGAATCTTAACCTCGAGTTTCTTAGCCACCATTTCTGCTGCATTGCCCTTGGGAGCACGGATGATCGGGACATGTCCTGCGGATCGATTAGGATCCGTTTTGACGATTAATGAGAGCGCGTACCCGCAGTAACAACGGCACTAAAGATTCCACTGGCGATACGCTCGATCTCATCCTCGATCTGCTGTTCAGTTGATGATGGAGAGTTGAGAAGCTTGTACGCGGAATGTGGTTTGGGTTGAGATGGCCCAGCTTGGGGGGAAGATGGCAATGGTGATAGCAAGGAGAATAAGGATGGTGATGGCGCAATAAATGATAGATACTGGTCAATAACCTGATACAAAGGATACATTAGTGTAAAACCTGCCCCGACAGCGGCGGATAGCAGCCCATACCTGTTCTACCAATGTCCCTGTGCCAGAAGCGGCGACCGAAGCGGCGAGCTCTTCAAGAAGCGCACGGGGTAGTGGCTCGACAAAATTGAGATGGCAGGATTCGTATAAACACTTGTCAAGATCCTCTGATATCCGGCGTATGTTTGCCAAGGTTGGGGCGACAAAGTAAATAGCAGGAACGTCTGGCAATGATGGACGCGGCGAATGCAGCTGACTGTGATAATTCGAGGGCGCCGAAGAAATATAAATGAAGGTGCGTACACGTGGAGAGTCACGCCAGCATCGCGAAGATCTTGGACGCGAAGTACTGTTGCGAGGACATCTTTCGTTTGCTGGTCCAAGACTAGTACCTTCCAGACCAGAGGGGTAGTGGATGTCGGGGCCTTGAGGGTGGGCGCTGACTTGGGCTGGGTGGATGCAGCGGAAGGTGTAGTCGCATCTTGTGTGAGACCGAGGTTGAGTAGGGCGAGCAGAGCGTCCGTCTGTGCCTGTTGCAACGTTGTGGGGGCGAAGGCCTGAAGGGGATCAAGACGAGGTCGACAGTAGATTGAACGACTTACATGCTTGAGTGCGGAGCTGGCCATGCTCAATGGATGAATGACAAGTCGATGCACAGTCTGACAGTGACAACGCGCTGTCACGTGTCCACCAACCTGCAGGTGGTCATCGCTTTTACACCCAGCGCAACGACAATAGTACACCTCGCACACTCCGAGACTCTCATAATCCCCGCTAAACTGGTCCCTGACAGTCTGAGGCAAGGTGATTCGATCACCTCTACTAAGGTCGGTATCCTAGCCGCACACTCTTCCTCCTTACTCGACTCCACTGCCTCCTCGCGCCCTCAATGCCCCTGGAAAGCGTCGCATCCGTCCTCCCTCACATCTTGTTATGCACTTTCACAGAAACACTCACCCTCTTGGCAGCGGAAGCGACCCGACATACTAAGCGCTCCACGTGAAGTACTGTGACATATTGCTCCCAGGATAGGCTCTCGAGAAGGACCCGAGACAACTCGATGATGCTGGCACTGGAAAGTCTCTCATCAGTCGTGCGTGGCCCCGTGCCGTGGGCCACCAAGTTCGTGCTGCTCAAAGATGTCACTACATGATCTTCTGACGAGTCTCCATAAGTAGTCCCATGTTAGTGCCATGCCAGTTTTGTGTCACGGACCCTGCTCCACACCGGCAAATTTGGGGGTGTGACGTCGGTCCGGTGATTAAACGCGTCAGCGCTAAAATCGCCATGTCTGGTTTATTGACCAAGCATGGATAAATGATTCATCCCCGCATGTTGCC
>JBBPLJ010000055.1:9266-20714 GCA_038089715.1 Veloporphyrellus conicus
GTACATTGTATAGTCAATCAGATATTTATACTATAGGGCTATTGAGGCTGTGTGGATAAATGGGGAAACTACTCATGATAAGAGACACAAGGTGAAGAGATAGTCCCAGGGAATTGGTAAAGAAGATGATTGGGAGTTAAAGAAAGCAGTGGAGCTCGGAGAAAGACTGGTTAGTCGAAAGAAAGGGCTGCCGCCGTGGAATATTCTGGAATGTAGTCGTAATCATAAGAACAAAGGGAAGAGAAAAACGCAGTCTCATCCTCAATCGTAACATACGATATGACTACCCAGGATGGTAAGTACACCTTCTAAGAAGTCGGCCCCCTACGGCGGCAATTGACTGGCATTTCTTTCAGTGCTCAGTTCTGTCCTCGGGGTATTTCCAGAAGATCGACCTCTTTTAGCAAATGAGCCTGAGTACCGTTTGACGCCTCGAATTCCATCTGACGAATCGGCTGAAACAAGTATGCTGCCCGTCTCAAAATGGCAGCGCTTCGTACATCCAGAAGGGCAGCTATACTTTGTGCTGATTAGCGAACTCAATTTTGTGGTTGTCACCCAAGCTGACCCTGGGGACATGGAAACCGAGGCACGGATTCTCGACTGTCTCAGGGTAGCGAACAAAGAATTGCAGTGCCATATATCAAAGTTCCGCCCCGATGCGAGCTATTTTTGAAGTAGAGGATGATGTGTGCAGCTACTACTTCGTTGACCGCATTGGAAAGGGACAGTTCTGGTTCGAGGGTCTGCATGCCGAATCGCTCGATATTCCTGCAGTAGTGTCGTCCTCGCATCTCGGTACGCTTCATTCGTGTAGACACATTCACTACACATCACATTTGAACAGAAATGGCTCTCGAGCGACTGTATTGGACTCATGTCGATTTTTTCCCGATGCACTACGATTCTCACAAACAGGCACTGTATCAAATGGTGGATGACCTTTACAACATCATTTTCCTTGGCCTAACAGGTAAGTCATACCACACCCACACCCTTCCATCAGTTGCCTGATCCGCAGATAATAGACAGACTGACATCAAGGACCTCGACACTCTCTTATACTGCAAACGCATGCAAGAAGGCTTGAAAACTGGTGTCGAGGAAGACAGATGTGTTCTGGTTGTGCGATCCAGAACTCCTTCAACATTGCAGATATCTCACGCAACATGCAGATGGATATATCCTTCGTGATGCTGGTAAGACATGATTAAATATTCTTTTATATTGCTAACTGTGCCCTAGTAGTTCGTCTCGCTGGTGTTTGACAACTAACAATGAATACATGACGCCAGACAGTCATTTACAGTGAATCAACGCTTCATTGCATTTTATGGGCAGCAGTACGCTCGGCTGGATAGACTTTGTGAAGTGTGCCCTATTGACGTTGGAAAAACATGGTTGTGGACCGTAACGAATGTGCTAATGTGAGGCCTGCCCATGCATTATATCAGCCTCCTGGCAAACTTGTTCATGAACGAGCATGGATATGCAGATCAGTGGACACGCTTCATACCCATCTGCCGTGCTGACTGGGCAAACAACTTGTTATGTGTACGTTGATGTGATAAATCTGGTGAATTTTGACATTTGGACGCAGGGCCCTTGGGCGTTCATGTGAGCTCCCGCGCAGCTGTTTTTATAACGGGATCTCAGAATTTAATATCACAGCGCTAGTATTATTCTTAGGTACATGCGCGGTGCGACGGCATACCTGTGCATCCTATCTATCACCGTCTGTGCAGTCAGTATCGTCTCCGCATTCCATCTCCGCATTATCCACCGGTCCCTTGAAAAATCGAGTGCTGTTGTTGTGGTTCGTCGTCTTCCTAGCTCTGGACTGTTCCTTCCGTTGAATTTGCTTTCTAGGTTCGCTACCTCCGCTCCTCTAAGTCGAATAACCTGGGATTCCTCCCAGTGTCCGTCAAGTTCAGCCTTCCTAGCACAGGTCTCCTGTGGGGAGGGGGCCTCTTCATTGCCCAGTTCCTCCACATTGTATTCCACGTCATCAACAGAGTGGTAGCAATTGTGACTGCGTCCGTCATTATCGCGGTCTTGATGTTTATATACTACGTGACGAATCCACTGGCAGAAGATGCGAGCATGTTGATGAGGCCCTCACTTTGTTGTACTTTCGGCCTTCGTAAGGCTCGGACGCCTACGAGGTCGAAGTAATGGTTTAGAGATGTTCTTATTGTAGCCGTGCGCGCACGACCTGCGAGTCAAGCTCTGCCATCCTGAGTCCTAGAACAATATGTTGTAGCGCAGAATTGATCGATCTCTAATACGTGATGCGCTGGCGAAGCATTGCTTGTAATATGCTGTCGGTTCTACAAACGACGATTGAAAGTGTAAGTCAGGTAGCAATCAATGGAGGGATAAAAATAAAATAAAAGTACACTCAGCCTGATTTCGGTCCGATTCGATGGTGCGCGCGAGGTAATCATGATGGACACCGGAGACCTCTTTCGCGCGTAGGCTAATCGCACGTAGGCATACCGCTGGAAGTGGCTGAGGGCTTGCAAGGACCTGAGCCACGGTGGCCAAGCAAACAACATGAACTGCCGTGCGGCATGCAGATGTGGTATGACTTGCCAAGTGTGCTCTCGACTCATTCCAGACGTAGATGTCCAACGTTGTTTCCTGCACGGATTCATGTCGATGAAACAAGTTGAAATCCAGAGGCTGCAGTCCTTCGATATGGGGGAGGTGGGTATGTACGCCGGGTGGCTACGCAATGATGATAACGCCAAATAAACTTTTGTGTTTTCTAGCAAGAATAATGTATAGACGTACCTCAACAACCTGCTCGTATGGTCAGACATTCTCCTTGGAGGCCACCAGCAGGTCCTATGGCAGTAATGCCTTATCGTACGTTGTAACCTAGTTTTCACGAGCTCACACTCGGCCAACCCTGCAACAGGATGAAACCTCTCAGGAGCACGCCACATCCTGAACCCAGCGCGTATGCCGACAACACATGGTTGGCTACCTGAGCCGTGGCAGCTAAGTATGTTACGACCTAAAAAAAGAAGACGCTTTCCAATAACGAGTGCGTTCGAAAAGACTACCATGGGACAAATGAAATTCACGGGTAATGCGAATGGTGGGGTCCAGAAACTGTAATGGTCACAATCGGCCGGAGAATGTCCGTGAGATCACCGTCGGACTTCCTCCAGAAAAGTGGACAGGAGAAGCTTGATAATGTAAAACCAGGATTGTTTGGTCGGAAAGAGTGCCAAAACCACGATGGAAATGTGCGACCGAGGTCGTGGCCCCGTGGGTTGGTATTATGTTCTCGAATCAGTGGGACGATGGGAACGATTCAGATGTATCGGTAAAGCCGTGGCCTTGATTCCAGCGGAAGCTGGAGGATAGCGCCACCGCTTCCATTGCTGTGTTTCGGAAGTGTCTGGCTAGCAATGCATTTATGACAAGAATCGTTACGGTACCTATATAACACGGTCTTCAAACACCGTAGTCCCAACAGCATGGCTGGGGTATATCCATTGTTCCACATTTGTTTCGCTACTCATGGCACTGTACCGCAGCACGTCTCTTGTTTCCGTTAGGTACAGTTTTAATTTAGTCGCTTCTATTGCACGACTGAGCGTGTCGCTCTTCCCTTCAGGACCCAATGTCAACTTGATTGTCGAGGGTGACGTTTTCACCATCGACCCAAGCCACGCTCAGAAATTAGACGATGAATTAATCCTTGGCCACTGGCGGGGAGTAACTTGACGATGGGCTCGAGGCATGAGCAGATGTGCTTGGGTGGCGAAACAGCCTTGTAGAGGCTCAAACTCTGAACTTATCTCTAATTTTGAAAGGGATCTATTTCGAATTTTCGGCGTTCTGATGAAAGGCGCTTACAAGGTGATTCCAGACCTTACATGCTGTGAAGCTGTATTTTTCTTCATACTTCAGGTTTTCGATCTGAATTTCACTACAGCAATGATTTTACTACTTTCGCACTGCTTGGAACTCAGTACCAAATGCCAGCCGTAAACCGATCTATTCCTGTGGTACCTATATCCTATCGGAATTGATAGCCCTCACTGGTACTTAAGCGTACTGGTAAACCGCCAAAGGATATCCATTCAGCAGGCAGCCATGCAAATCAATACCCGAACATCCAGATTTGACACCGTTTTGCCGTACAGACTCATCCCTGTCACTTCGTTAAATGCCTCGCAATATGATAATTCGGCCCCGTGAGTATAGTTGGCCCTCTAGTACGTAGACAAATGACTGATACTTGCTTCAGCGCCCAGCCCAGTCCTCGGATTGCCAACCGAGGACCGATCTCTCTGAGAAGGTCAGTCCAGGTATCATGGAGCTTGGATACTTCGAATTCCATCTGACGAGCTGGCTGAGATAAGTATGCATCCGGTCTCAAGGTGGCAGCGCCTTATACATCCAGAAGGAAAGCCATACTTTGCGCTGATAGGAGATTTTCATTTTTCCGTTGTCACTGGGTCAAATGTCGACGATGCCTGGATCGAAGGTCGAATTTCCGATTGTGTGAAGGTGGCGAACGAGGAATTGAAATGCCACGATATCAAGGTTCCGCCTCAATGCGAACTATTTCTGGAGTTGGCAGGAGACGATGCGTCGTGTAACTACTACTTCGTTGACCATGCTGGAAAAAGGTTGTTCTGGCTTGAGGATCTGGGCATTGAGTTACTTGGTATTCCTCCAACGTCTCACTCGCATTTCGGTACGCTCTATTCCTGCTGGTGCACTTGTTACATCTCACAATTGGGTAGAGCTGGCGCTTGAGCGACTGTATTGGATTCATGACGAGTCTTTCCCGATGCATCACAATTCTCATGAACATGCATTCTCTCAAATTTTGGCTAATCTTCGCATCATCATTTCTCGTGGCCAAGCAGGTATGTCATACTACATAGGTTCATTCAACCACCCGACCTGGGGACAATAGATGTCTTAGCGTCAAGAACCCCAGCGTTCCCCAACACGGAAGATTCACGTGAACACTTCCTGAAGCTGCTTTCGAGGAAGAACGGTGAGTCGATTCTGTGCAGCTTTGAGTGCTTTTAACATCACAAATACTTCCAGGACAGCGCGTAGATGGGCATATTCTCTGTTACGCCGGTAAGATATGATAGAATCTTCCTTCTTTGTCCTGAATGTGATATCTTAGCACGTCAAGCTGGTGCTATAAGTATGTCTGGCGGTTCATAATAAGATACATGACGCTAAGACATCGTTTACAGTGAATCAACGCTTCATTGCGTCTTATAGGCAGCGGTCTGCCCAGTTGGATAGACTGCGGGAAGTGTACCCTGCCGATGCTATTAAACACAGATGGTTGTCGACCGGGGCCAACTTGCTGATGTGGGGCATTCCCAAACATTACACCAACCTCCTGGGAAACTTGTACATGGACGAACAAGTACATGCAGATCAGTGGGCACACTTCATGTCTATCAGTCTCGCTGATTGGACAAACAGTCTATCAAGGGTAAGTTGGTGTAACAGATCTGAAGTCGTCAATTTTCACATTTGAATGTAGAGCCTTCCAGTGGTCATGTGAGTGAAAGGGTACTTGGTTTGCGGTGGGGTAACCTCTGAAAAGGAACGTTACAGAGCAAGTATCCTTCTTACGAACTTGCGCGGTGATATGGCATCCACATCAATCCCAACTGTTCTCTCCTGCGCAGTCAGCATTGCCTCCGCATGCTGCCTCGATAGCAGACATCGACTACTTGCGGAATCTAGTGCTGCCACCGGCGTCTGTTGTTTTCCGACTCTGCCTTGCTCCCTGTATTGACTTCTTCACAGGCTCATTATCTCCGTTCCACCAGATCGAACACCCTGGGGTTTCTTCCCTTGTCAATTGCATACAGTCTCCCCAGGGTGGCTTACTTGTGGGGGATTGGTCTTCTCATAGGCCAATTTCTCTGCGTTGTCAATAAGCTCAAATTTACTGCGCTTATTGGTGCGTCAGTTATCGCTGGGATACTTGCTTTGGGTAGTACATCTAACTGGTGCGAACATTATCTCGTTTGGCTCCTTCGCATCATCTTGTAGCCCGCACTGGCATGACTAGGACACTTGTAATGGCCGATCAATAGTTCAGAAAAGCACTGGCAAGGTCAGAAGCCGAGGTTCACAATCAAGGGAGGATCCAGAAATAAGTGCAAACTGTTTCGTTTATTTTCTTCCTTACGACAAGCAATGTTCCGTCTAGTTAGATAATACATGACGGTCGAGATCACTATCATTGGTGCCAAGTAGGGACAGCTTCATCTGGTTGCGTTCCACGGAGTGGTTCCCCGACTGAAGAACACACAGCTAGTTATGATGATGTGCTGTGGATCTTGTGTCCACCTAGTCACGGAAGGAATGTGATGAAAGCGTTTGAGACAGTCGCAAACGTAATGAGTCACTTAATTTGATCATGCCTCGCTAACAGCCAACATATCCTCTATTATGATCTTGTGAAAGGATGAAATTAAACCCGGCGTGTCTACATCCACAGCCGTCCACGGTAGGAGGTTCAGTGAGGATATTTTCTCCCAGATTTACTATATGTAAGCCCGTCGCGAGATCTACCAATGTCTTTATGCATCCACAGCATAGCATGGGTACGAATAACATAGGCCAGGGGACAAGGATGGTTTGGCATTCACCAGAAAAGCATCGGAGGCGTGTTGGAGCTCGACTTGCTAAGGGAGAAGTGAGCAAGCGGAGAGTACTAAGTTAGCTTGTTAGCTTGAGTACGTGAAGTGGCGCGTGACGGTCATTTCTCTGAGCAGCGAATACAGTGACCCCTATGACCGTCCCATGTTTGTCCGTAGCTCTAATTCGACTACTAGTGTATCGCCCAAGGCTGACCGATTCGATACCGTGTCACACGGGCCGGAAATTTCCCCCAATCCCTCTCCTTTCCTCTTAGTTACTACTCTCCCTCTCAGACCCACTGTCTGTATTACTTGTTTAGCCACAAACGCATCGATATACGATCATTGACAGGACTTGTCGAGCAGCGAAGCGTAGTACGATGCATGAAATCTTCAGACACGAAGCCCAGTGCATGTTTCCGAGAACTTGATTTGCACAGTATGCGTTAGAGATGATCTTTCCGTCTTCGCTTACTCTCTTCGACGGCCGGTCGACACCTTATGTAGTGTTTAGTGACGAGTCCGCGTCATTCCTCGTCTCAGCAAGCCCCTGCAAAGCTGTACTAATTCTAGCGTGTTTGACACATGCACAGCTTCAACGCCCCATCAGACTCGAGAACTGCACAACCAAGCGGTATCGTGAGAATGCTCTCAAAGACAGTCACTTTCCCATCTGTACTCGAACTCAAGTTCCGGCTGGAAGCGCAAACATCCTCGTGAGATAGTACAAGTTTCTGCATACCAAATGCGTATGCATCGCGGCGGCGTTGAGCTGCAGGCGAACCAGTGACCGTGGAGCACGTAGACGGTAGAATGGGCATTCTGCTAGTGTTAAGATTATTTTTTTCGCACATGTTCAATCTCAAACCCAGGTACAGTGAAACTCAACTTCATTTCCAAACGACTCACAATTCGTCACGAGGCAATTTCACAGGCTTATGGGAAGCAAGATCAGCTTGCGATCACCCCATGAGCTGGCCAAAGTGGCCACAAGAATCACCACCGTGGTGTCTCGTGATTCGGCATGTCCGTTACCAGGGAGTGGGTCGAGGTGCATTGTCTCTTTCGAGAATCGGTTTCGTCCTAAAATGATCTCACAGACCTCTCATAGTTATCGTTGGACCATGTCTGCTCTCCAGGATAATAGGGAATCCGACTCCAGTGGAATCGTCTGGTCTTGTAACAACTGGTGCAAATATTCTAGCGAGGTTTGATTGGCGCATATTTTAATGGACGTATGTTGACCCTGTACTTTTGTTCAAGTGGTAGTGGAGCTAGAGCTTGGACTCGGAACCTCTACCACGGCTAAGACAATGCCTCGCGTTGGCTGGTCGAGTCGGCCCGCAGTCCGAAAAGGGGGGTCCCAGCAATCACACGCACGCACGTTTATTTTTAAAACAGTAGATATTCGATCGACAACGCGGTAGCTGTGTGACTATACAGCTTGGGTTCAACTGCGCCACCAGGCACACATAATTGAAGCTGCGTACATAATCGATATCGCTTAACATCTTCGATTGGAAGGTAGTCTACGGCAGCATTTCATCATTTTTCCAGAATCGTTGGCGGTGCTGCTCTGACGATCCAGTGGTACTTAAGCGAAGGCCTTGCCTCATGATAATACGTATTTCCCACTCATGCAAACCAACACCCAAGTGCTCACGTTTGACATCACTTTGCCTTGCAGGCTCAATCCCGTCACGTCGCTGAATGGCTCGCGACGTGATAACCCAGGCTGGTATGTGCACTTTGCCCAGTACACAGGTGGATGTCCGATGCTTCTTTCAGCATTCAGATCTGGCCTCGGGTTATTCCCCAAGGACAGGTCGCTCCTAGCAGGTTAGTCCAAGCACCACGGGATTGACACTGCGAGCCTCACCTGAAACATCATTCGAAATAAGTATGTCGTCGGTCTCAAAGTGGCAGCGCTTTGAACATCCAGAGGGCCAGCCATACTTTGTCCTGACCGGCGAATTTGATTTTGTGGTTGTCACCGATTCGGATGTCGAGGATGTACAGACAGAAGGATGGGTCCTCAATTGTCTCAGAGTATTAAATAAAGAACTCCGAAGCCACGATATCGAGGTCCCGCCGCGATGCGAACTGTTTCTGGAATTGGCAGGAGACGATGCCATGTCATGCAACTACTACTTCGTTGATCACACTCAAACTGGAAAAGGATTGTTCTGGCTTGAGGATCTGAACACGGAATTACTGGGTATTCCTGCAACAGTATCTGACTCCCATCTCGGTGCACTCTCTTCCTATACGCACGTTTGCTACGCCTCACATTCGGATAGAGCTGGCGCTTGAGCGACTGTATTGGGTCCACGTCGAGTTTTTCCCAATGCACTATGATTCTCATGAACAGGCATTGTCTCAAATGGTGGATGACCTTTACAATATCATTTCCCTTGGCCGAGCAGGTAAGTCATATCACAACTGCGCACTCTCGCTACTCGCCTGACCTGCACACGATAGACAGGCTGATATCAAGGACCTCGAAGTTCCCCTATACGGCAGACGCATGCAAGCAGGTTTTGAAATCGTTGTCGACTCGGAGAAAGACAGGTTTGTTCTGTTTGCACGATCCAGAGTTCCTTGAACATCACCGATACGTCGCAGGACAACATGTGGATGGCAACACCCTTTGTAGCGCTGGTGAGACACGACTGAACCTCCGTTCTTATTTCTGATTGTGCTTTATTAGCTCGTCTCGCTGGTGCTGTAGGTATGTTTAGCAATTAACAACGAAGTATATGGCACCAAACAGTCGTTTGCAGTGAATCAACGCTTTACTACATATTATGGGCAGCAGTCCGCTCAGCTGGATAGCCTCCACGAAGTCTGCCTTGTTAATGCGGAACACAAATGGATGTTGACCGCTGCGAATCTGCTAATGTGGGGCATTCCTCAGCATTACATCAGCCACCTGGAAGACTTGCACATGAGCGAGCAGGTATATGCGGACCAATGGACACACTTTATGTCGACGTGCCTTGCCGATTGGACAAATAGTCTATCATGGGTGTGTTGTTGCGATGAACCCAAGGCGATGATTTCTGACATTTGGACGCAGGGCCTTTGGGTGTTCATGTGAGCTCCCACGCACCTGCCAGTGTTTGTATAACAGGATCTTAGAATATAATGCCACAGGGCCAGCATTCTTCTTACGAACATGCGCGGCCGCACGACATTTTTATCAATTCTCTCTGTCCTTTTCTGTGTAGTCAGCATTGTCTCCGCATCCTACTTGGGCCTCAGGCACCGGTCGCTTACAGAAGCGAGCACTGTCGTTGGCGTTCGTCGTCTTCCTTGTTCTGAATCGCCCCCTGCGCTAATTTTGAATCCTAGGATCGCTACCTCCATTCTGCCAGGTCGAACACCCTGGGGTTCCTCCCTGTGTCCATCAAGTTCAGCCTTCCCAGGGCAGGTTTCCTGTGGGGCGTGGGCTTCCTAATAACCCAATTCATCCACATCGTATTCTACGTCGTCAACAGATTGATAGCACTCGTAGTCGCGTCCGTCATCGTCGTCGTCGTGGTGTTTATACTCTGCGTAACGAATCCAGCGCGTGCAAGAATGTCGATAGGCCCCCTCACTTTGTTGCGCTTCCGACCATTGTATGGTTCAGACGCTCGCCAGGGTGAAGTCATGACCTAGACATACATCTGTACCGGGACCTGTGAGGGAAAGGCTCCGCCATTGCTGGGATGTTGGTATTCATGCTTCGGGTAATGAACCCGACAGATACAAGCATTGCTTCGTTTAGGCCCCTCACATGTTACACCTCAAGTTGTATGCTCCGGATGCTTACGATGATGACTTGATGATTCAAAGACGTACCTGTTCTCGATAGTCCACCTGGTTTGTCACAGACTGTGGGGAGAGGTGCTTACAAGACCCATGTGCACACCTGTTATGAGGCAAGTTCAGTATGCATTGTTGATAGATCGCTAATTCATGATGGCTTTGGCGAGGCATACTATGTAATATGTAGCAGGTTCTACAAACGATTCTATATCAAAAGTGTAAGTCAAGTGTGACCATCAATGATGGGATCCGGAAAGACGACGACGATCCGCAAAAGAAAAAAAAGGAGTTCCTTGATGTCATGGTGTCATCTGGAGATACAACCCCACTCCCTAGTGATCCTTCCACAAAAGGAGCACTCGAGAACCTCAAGGCCGTAGAACCAGCTGCTATTTCCAGCCGCACGAATCGTTTCCTCACTAGTGTGAGGTAATGGTGGAAATTGGCTGACAGCGTAATCGGGTCAATCTCGCGCTTTCGTCTACTGTTCACAAATGTAGCACATGCATCTCTGATGAATAAAGTATCCAAGTTGTCAAGAAGTGCTGCAAAGTCTGATTTCTGACTGAATTGGCTCCGCAGCATCCATCCCATTCTATCTTCGTTCATCCCTGAATTGTCAGCGCGGAGGATGTCCGTACGGGCGGCCAAGGGATAGCCGGAGACCCATGGTAGTACGGGGAGAGACATATGGATATCATTGGAGGTCACCACTACTTCCAGGATCCCAACACCCATCACTGGCAGGTCCCCATGATGATCCCGATGATTTAGAATCAGGTTAAGACGTCGTTCAAGAGTATGAGCGGACGTTGATGGGGTGTGAGATATCCAGGTCATAACGTACGTTTCAATTCGGAGTCATCACATGCACACCCCACTAATTAACCGCAGTAATCCACGGGCCGTTGATCGTGAGCAAGGCCATCGCCGATGTATTCGGGGTCCTACACCGGCAGTTCCCGATAATTTCAACCGCGTTTGA
>JBBPLJ010000056.1:0-11211 GCA_038089715.1 Veloporphyrellus conicus
CACGATAAAGTAATAGATAGCTGTGTGAAATTACGCAAAACAGGAAATGAACAAGGGTTGACCACAACTTCAAGACGACAATGGGTTAGTGGACTTTGAGCTTCTTTAACAGGGGTACATCACGGTGATTAGCACCCAGTGGAAAGAATATCAAAGATAAAAACTTACCTATTCTCAGACCTTTGCATAGATGGGAAAGACGCTTTCAATAGGTTGGTGGTGCCATTGGGCTTCCCTATCCCAAGCTTATTCAAGACATCCCGCACTTCACCCGATCCAGCTGTAACTGCCCGCTTCTTAAACCTGGGTTTCGGCTTCGTTGGAGCCAGACGAGCGGTATGAACGTCAAATGATAGCGCGTGATCATATGTTGACACAGAGGGGGCACGGACGAGGGTCGGGTTAGAAGCTCCTGCTCGACCCTCCAAAGCTTCCCTCAGGTCGGCAACCCCAACGCCGCGTACAGATCTGGTCAAACTCTGAAGGGAAAGGTTCTCAATGGCCATCAGTGCAGGTGACAGCTTAAGTAATGGAGATCCATTCTCAGTCAGGGGACGGTGTGTGCTGGTTGGTTCGAGCGCTGTTGTGGAATCAGGCATATTATTGATATCTGGGAGGTTTCTGAGGCTCACAATCCTTGAGGGCGGTTTCTGGAGACCACTGGGCAGTCAACCTGCGCAGCAAGCCTTGCCGATCCAAGCCGGTCGCTTCCTGCACGTTTTTTGAGGAAACGATCAATGAGAGTGCTTCTTCAGCATCCACATGTGACCACTCAGCCACCATCTCTGATTCCGTAACCGGAGGGAACATAACCTGTTCTTCTGGTGGGCGCAAAACACCTGGGACGAATGATGCCACTTGCGGAAGAACTGCAGGGGAGTGCGATGAGGCGAATGCCTATATGAGACGCATCATTAGTACATATGTAGAAGGCCTTGCGCTGCGCTTACACTTTCTGCAAGTTTCATTAGCTCAGCACACTCCCACACCTGGCCAATAACGAGCCAGACACGGGAAATGACCTCCTTCAACGCCCTGGCTCGTTGACGAGCGGAAAGATCCGAGTTATCCCCTACCTGAGATGCCGCGTCCAGTGAAAGAAGCATAGGGATTCCGGTCAAAAGGCCCCGGATAGGAACCTCTTCATGGATGGCAGTGAGAACATGGAGAATGAGCGCATGGTCAGATAAGGAGGCGAGACTCGCGGATGAAACCTTCCGAGGAACACATTCCAGCAGCCTCTGAGTGGTGGAAACTTTCCGCGATCGCACGGTGGTGCCTGCAGAACGACGAGAGGAAGAAGGTCGAGATTGTTGTACCTCTGTGGCTTCCCCTGGTGGCTCGGTACTTGCGGTCACCGAAGAGACCCCTACGGATGCGAGATCGCCATTCAATGAATATGCCGGAGATGGTGCAAGGTTGGCAAAAGGCCCAAGCGAAGTCGAGGTAGCCAGCATGAATAGATAAGCATGAGTAGCATGTAATGACCGTGTGCCAGAATCGCCGAAGGGTTGTAGGCTAAGGCTGTTCACCCGAGTAGAGGAGCCTTCTTCCGTCGTCTGCTTTGAACGTTTGACACCGCCCGAGGCCCCGCGTTTCGCAAGCTCTTGCCGCAAATATGTGACCAACGTATGAGCGTAGTCACTTCTCACTGCGTAATCGCCATCACACAGAAGATTCAGTGTTTCGTACCATATCTCTCCGGATACTCTCCTCCGTTGAGGGACATGGGAGATTGGTGAAGAGGTGCCACTGTCCAGTAAGATTGAAGGCTGAGGAGACATCATGCTCTTATCATGGCCATCTTTCCTTGCAGCGTCCGCAGCTAGTATAAGGCCCGAAAGCCCCGCTAACAAGCACCTGATTGCTTGTGAGCGTCGTTTGTTGTAGTCATCGCTCTCTAGAAAAGGCGAGCCATGGACTTCGATCGTCACAAGACGACTGATAAGTTCGCTAGCCAGATCCTGGATCTGGTCAGAGTAGTAGACGTGCGTGCCGAGCGAGCCTATGCTCTCGACCAACAAAGGAAGTAAGTCGTCGTTGTAGGCAACCGATACTCTGCGGAGGACCATGGTAACGAGGTTGGAAACAATGTCCGAGGTCGAGAGGTTGACCAAAGGGATTGGTGAAGTGAAGACGGTGGTGAGCATCTTTGTCAATGTTTTCTGTTGATCAGTGGAGACTGGGTTGTCCTGAGTTTCGAGCAGTCGCTCAACAAGCCTGGATGGAATGGCATATCGATATTGGTACTGAGTCCATTCGCATGCTTTGCGAGCAAACCAGCGGCATTGGTCGACCTTGTGCCAGAGCTGTTCGTCATCCATGATCTCGAACGCTGCCTGCAGTGTAAGACCTATTTGTGCAGCATTAGAGTGCCGCAAAAGTAGGGAGAAGGCGCTCAGGGATGCAGTTAGGACGTCAGCGGACGAGGGACCAGATTGGCCGTCGATGTGAATGTGAATAGATGCCGCTCTCCTTTCATTAGGGGGACGGGTGCGAAACTCAGCCATGTAGACCGATGTTGTATTGTCCTTGATGGCAGAGGTGCTGCAAGCTTGGTAAGCCGTCGGCAACGGGGATGAGGGCATGGTCAGGAACGTACGATTCGTCGAGCGACTTTGGATCCGACTGCAAAATATGAAATAGGATGGCACGGATGACTCGGGACACTTGTGACTTGAACTGCGTGGAGGGGAAATATAAAGCTTCCGAGTTCACTACGCCGGTGATGGCGGCTAGGCCGACGAGACGTGTCCTGGACAGTGGGTCAGGTTTTGGGGCAAGCGTGCATGCGGACGAAAAGGACCTGTTTCTTAATTCGTAATCGACGGATTTTATCTCGGCGGTGGACTGTCTTGCGAATTGGCCGAGGACAATGAGGTAGTTTTGGGTCAACTCCGGGTCCACGCCTATAGCATGGCCGTCGGTGTAGGTGCACCACGCAGTGAACTAGAGAGAGATGAGCGGGGAGGGGGGCGAGCGGGGGGATACGCACGACAGTTGCTGCACGGGCAGCGATCTCGAGGTCCGAAGAGACGAGGTCGAGGGTGGTTTTGAGACATGAAAGGAGGGAGGGGGAAAGGAGGGAGATGTCGCGGCGACACTCGGTGGCCAGGGCGCGGAGGACGGCGAGGGTGATGAGGAGGGATCTGCGGGGGCGGGGTGAGGGATCGTCGCAGGCAGGGCAAAGGGCTCACGCTCGTGCACGCGGGTTGGCGGCGACGGCTCTGGTGCACTCTGTCCGGGTGTGCTTCTCGAGCTCAGTGCCGACCTTGTGGATTTTACCGGGTCTGTTGGCGGCATAGTAGGTGAGACGAGAGAGCTCCTGTGGGTTTGGACGGTATTCGGGGCCTGCGGAGGGGAGGGCGGCGGGGGAGGGGTAGCAGGCGCTGACGAGGGACACGTGATTGGGAGTGAAGAGGTGCATGGCTGGCCAACATGGATTCGCCACCGAGTCTATCCAACACCGTGGGAACTCGACTACTCGCTTTCGTCCCCGAGCACAGCACACACGCCCGCCGCGTCCACCCCGATCTCCTTCAACACCTCCCCGTGCGTCCCCTCCATCATCCTCATCCACCGCTTGCTCACCATCCACCTAGCGACCCCCTTCGGAGGCACGAGCAGCCCCTCCTTAGGGCGTCCGCGCACCCGCTCCTTCCGACCCACCCCTCGCCGCGGACGCTGTGCGCTCTCCGCCTTGTCTTCCTCGTCCAGTGCGTCGAAAAATCGCTGCAGGCGAAGGCTACGCCATGGGAACCCTCGTATCCGGAGCAGCGTGCTTCGTGTGCCCGTCACAGCGTCCTCTTCCTCCTCCGACTCCTCTGATGACATGCACTCGATCTGGAGCGCACCATCGAACGTCACGTGCTCAAAGACCGCCATTTTGTTTCGTGCCTCCGAGCGGTTGCCCAGTTTCTTCCAAAGAGTCAGCCAGCAGGCCGTGTCTGGTGATGGTGCCAACCTACAACTTTGCGTCGACTGAGTCGGCGGGCTCGCTGTGCCTTGAGCTCCTCGCGTTGCTTGTGAACGCGTGCGACAGAATCGTCCCTCTGCGTTTTGAATTTCTGCCGCAACGTCACAAACGCTTGGTCAAACACGGAATCCAGCGTCTTCTTTCCAAAGTCCTTGTCTGGCACGTGCCTATACAATTTCCGATTCGCTTTCAGGTCCTTGAGGACTCGCTCCTTCATCCGTCCATTGTGCACGGACTGCCTCGGTGTCTTATCCCATACAAACCGAACAGGCTCGTCGGGGCCCAACGCCGTGCCTTCCACATGACTGTCTGGCAAGTCCTTGTCCGTTTCGAGCATCATAACACGCAATATATGATTGCGCATGGCATGCTTGATAAAAAGATGAGGAACTGATCCACTGAAACGGAATGGATTTACCTGAATGGTAAGACAACGTGTGTCGTGGTGGTTTCTCCTACGCACACGATAATGAGAAGGCAGAGAGTCATCAGTATTCGACCCTTCCTCACTGTCTGACCCTGCCGCGCAATGCCCCTTGGCAATTCGAAGAGATGAAGCCGTTGCATTGATAAAGCGCGTAGCAGGCAGTAACGGCGACGGTAGGTAGGAAGCCGACGCTGGTGGTTCCACGCTGTCAAGTACGGGATTTGTCGATGGTCCAGGTACAGCTTGATCCACCGACGGAGAGGACAGCTGCGATAGAGTGGGTGAGGTACTGGGCGTCGGTTGCTGTGGTGAAGAGACGAGCGAAGTATACTCGAGTTGCGGTTGCTGTGGTAGCGTAGGATTGCTCTGAACATTCACAAAAGTTCCGGCCGATGACGAGGGCACGGAGCTGCTGAAGGCGACACGCGCTTTCAGTGCAGTGATCTCTTGCCGCATCTCGAGCATACGCCGCTCCATTTCCGCCTGGCGCAATCTGTATTTGGCTTCTTGCTCTTGTTCCCAAGCAATTCTACGCCTGCGCTCTATCTCTTGTGCCTCCCTCGTCGAAGCCAGGAAGCGCAAGAGCTCCTGCACCGCATGGATTCCGCCGCTGTGGGGATTGGTGGAACGTCCGGAACTGTGGCTGCTGTGGCGCATTTGAGTCAAGCATGCACGAGGTACATATGCTAGTTGCTCACATTGGTGGGGTGGGTGGTGCAGTGGGCTGTTCGGAGATGGCTAGCTCGAGCTCACTACGATGCACGACGTGTTGTGGCGGAGCTGGTTGTGGAGCAGGTAGCGGTGGTTGGTTTCCTGAAGCATGCGTTGTCCTTGATCTTGGCTGTACATAATACGGGTTAAGAGCGTCGGAGAGTTCGCTGGAGGGCATAGTCGATATGCCAATGGCATCAAAGTCGGAGGTGTTTGGGTATGTTTGATTCAGAGGGTCTTGCCTAACAAGGCACGACTGGAAAGACGCGTCAGCGGTACGCATACGAGCAGGTCAACGCGCAACGGCCATGGATGACCTAGGAAGCCTCATCGGAAATCCAATCAGAGCCAACATGCGTGGCCCTGTCGACACTACCGTCCCAGACAAGTGAGTCGCCCCCACCCTCACGACACATTGCGCTCATATAGACTAGTGGAGAAGTCATTCATATCTCATCGCTGGCACTGTTGAAGGTGCGCAGCGGCCGATTCACTCGTATATGAACGCTTATCTTCGTGAAGATGTTGAAGCATGGGCGGGCTGGCGTTCCCATGGAGGTCATGGGCCTCATGCTCGGCGAATTCGTCGACGAGTACACGGTGCAAGTCATCGACGTTTTTGCCATGCCCCAGTCAGGGACGACAGTCACCGTTGAATCTGTAGACCATGTTTTTCAGACAAAGATGGTCGATATGCTGAAGCAGACCGGCCGGTGAGCGTACCTCGATGCGTGCCTGCGTTCGCGTTCGCTGAACAAGTGTGTCAGACCTGAGATGGTTGTGGGGTGGTACCATTCACATCCTGGGTTTGGGTGCTGGCTATCGAGCGTGGACATCAACACACAGCAGGTAAGACTATCGCTGATGGGCCATGCACGATCTCACTATGCATCCTAGTCATTTGAGCAAATGCAGAATCGCTGCGTTGCGGTGGTTATTGATCCCATCCAATCTGTGAAGGGCAAGGTGGTCATTGATGCCTTCCGTCTCATCAACCCACAAACCGTGCTCGCCGGTCGGGAGCCACGGCAAACAACATCCAACATCGGGCATATTAACAAGCCCTCCATCCAGGCACTCGTCCATGGATTGAATCGCCACTATTACTCCATTGCTGTCAATTACCGCAAGACCGCGCTGGAGCAGGCCATGCTGATGAATTTACATAAGCGGAATTGGACAGAGGGTCTGAAGCTTAAAGACTTCTGCTCCCACAAGCAGAACAACGAAGACGCTATCAAGGTTAGTCCGATCAAAGGTTTATGTGAATTGGGGTGAAGAGCATGACGCGTTGCAGACAATGCTTACGCTATCAGAGGCGTACAACAAATCCGTGCAAGAAGAGTCCACGTTGTCTGCAGAGAAATTGAAGACCCGTCACGTGGGGAAGCAAGATCCCAAGCGGCATTTGGAAGAAACGGTGGAGAAGGCGATCGGAGATCAGGTTGTGCAGAATTTGGGCATGATGCTACTGGCAGAACTATAGCGCCTGCGTGGCGGTGCCTATAATGAACCAGCTCATGGTCGAGGGACACTGCTGGACACGACTACGCGCGAGCAGAATGCAAGGAAAATGTGATTAAGAGCTACTACAGTTGGCCTGACTTTGGCATCATCCGGGGATTATAGAACAAAGGAATGGTGCCCATCATTTTGGCGCGGCGAATGGCCTTGGCTAGCCTGCGCTGTGTCTTTGTTGTCAAGCGTGTGTAGGTGCGAGGTTTGATTTTACCCAGGTCGGAGACGAACGCGCCGAGGAGGGTGGAGTTGCTTGTTTCCCACAGAGGATCGATGCCAAGCTCACGGAAAGTGTCATGCTGAAACGCCTCCTTCCGGCCGGGTGCCACAAGGGGAGGCGCAGTTCTGACGCGCTTTGGTTGGAAGCGGTGTTGATACGACCAGTAGTGAGGGCGAATGAACTTTTGGGGCTGTGAGGGGTGTGGCAAGAGACAAAGCGCGGGACGTACCATGCCAGAAGCAAATTTTCTACGGAAACCGGTCGCCTGCCATTGTGCGCTCGGGGCTGCAAGCGGTGAGCGTGGGGCATGGATGAGCAAGGGGGACCTACTGCGGGCGTCCTCTGCCTGGCCGAGGATGGCGTGGAGGTGCTCCTGGTCTCCTCTGAGGGTGGAGGAGAAACGGAGGAGCGGGCGAGTTCGGGCGAGGACGCGGGCGGCGATGTCGAGGACAAGCATCGGTGTGAGGTGGATGCTTACATAACTTGTAGAAATGGGGGGAAGACCCCGGACAGTGGCGGCAAGGTCCGATAAAGGCTTCGACTGAGAGCATCGAGCATCGCCCGCCCTGCACGTCGTCACCGGTCACTGATCACAGTGCAGCCCCGTCGCCGTCGTCTGATGCCCCCTTTCGCCCTCCGTTTCGCCCCGCCCCGCCCTCTCTGATCCTTCCCTCCTGCCCCCATGTCCGACATCCCTCGTCGCCAGGCCCCGAGTCCCCTCGTCTTGACCCCCGATGCCAGCCAGCCCACCACATCCGCCGGCTCCCTGGGCTCGGGTTCGAACATCGTATCCATGCCCTTTGTCCGCAGACATGTCACTCGTCGTCTCAAGACTGCAAAGGCAGACTGCGACAAGGAGCTCCGTAGAGTAATCAACAATATCACCACCTTCTTCGAGGAGCGCCTCCATGACGCTGACCAGGACCGCGACGTGGATCGTGACTCTTATCGTGATCGTGACCTCGACCGCGACTCCCAGTTTGGTGACTCTGACTCCCTCCTCTACCAGCCCCGTCCCGTCTCTCAGGCAGACGATTATTTCGACAGTGGCTACGAGGCCGAACAAGAGGGCCGGCATAGTCGTCAGCGTGCGTCTCCAGAGCATGGCACTTGTTCCCTTCCTGCTCTGACTCATCGCACCTCGTCCCCGGGTCTTCTTGCAGCCTCCACATCCTCTTCCTTCAGCCCCTCTCTGCGCAGACAAAACACTAATCCATGGGACAAGTCGACCCCTTGCTCGAGCGCCGGACCCAGTCCTATCGTCCCTGCCACTTCCCTCTCTGATGCAGCCAGTCCCCGCAGACAGTCGAACGCCATCCCTCCCACTGCCTGGCCTTCCCAAAACCTCTCTTCCCGCAGACTTTCACGCACTGTCCATATCCCCATACGTCCCGTTAGATCCGGCCAGAGTTCACGTTCCACCTCCAGGTCCCGGTCCCCCCTGCCTCCTGCCCCAATACATGGCAGCTTCTCGGATGTACTTCCGGTCTCTACTGTCAATCGCCGCTCTTCTCGCATACTCGTTGACGACCCTGTTGATCCCATCATGACTGCGCTGTACGACCTCATTGGCGTTGCAACCGATGTCACGGAAATGTCCACCACGCAGCTTACAGCTCAACCAAAGGTCTGCGAATCCCTTGTTCAGCGTGTTCAATGCATTGGAAAGGCTTGGGACGATCATCCAGATTGGCATGGCCGGAATTGGTACGTGCAAGTCCTGCTTGCCGTCGCCAGCCTCAGTCGGGTCGTGGAGTGGTGGGAGGCAGAAAAGCAGTTTTGGAATTTCGATGACAACAATGACGACGAACAAGATGAACCTCTCATGTTCGTGCTCAAGCCGTCAGAAGAACAGCCTCCGGCACCGACGCCAACGACTCGCGGACAAAGGGAAGAGGGGTCGTTGCGCATGTCTCTGGATGATGAACATCGTCTACGAATGACTCGCATAGTCAGCCAGGGCAGGCGTTCAAGAGACGAACACCCAAAGGAGGTCTTGCGAAAATCGACATCCCCGGACCCATCCCCGAACAAACCACCGGAGCACAGCGAGTCTGCGCGGGTTCTAGCTACTGAGCGTCTCCGTCTTCAAGCAGAGACCGCTCAGAATCAGAATATTATCATGGAGCTTAGCTTGGACGGGGATCACTTTCTCTGGGTCAATTATGCTTGGAGAATCGTAGTAGGGTAAGATCCAGTTGTTGACCTGGTGACAGACTTTTGACGTCCGATATTTATTAGGACTGAACCGTCAGACCTTTCTGGCACGCGAATATCGAGCTTGCTTGCGCCGTCTGATTGGAGCGTTTTCAAGGATGCGACCCAACGTCTCCAGCAAGACGATTCCCACACAGTCGAAGTTAAGTTCCGGTTGCAAGTTCAACCCGATGGCCACCAGGAACTTTTCTTGAACGGTGTTCTTTACCAACAGATGGAAGGCAAAGGGATGCTCATGCTTGATCGCGAGGACGCACAGCCCTCCCATACGATGTGGGTTGTCAAACCCGTCGCTCCTCCACGGTTCGAGTATCCGTCCCCCTACATTATCCTGGAATCCGGAGGAATCGGTGAAGATTCCCTACCAGAGGAAGTACGCATAGTGGACCAGTCGGGCAATGAGCCTGTGACACCTTTTCCGTTCACACAACCCATATCCACCGAACCTATTTTGTGTCGCATCTGTGAGTGCCATATCCCGCAGTGGTACTTTGAGAAGCACAGCGAGACTTGTGCGGAGGTGCACCATCTCGAGGCAGAAATCAGCGAATGCAACGAGTCCATTGCTGAACTAAGAAACACTATCAAAGATCTTTTGCTCGCATTGGAAACCTCATCGCCTGCAATGGCCCCCGAATACCGCGGAGTGCCCATCTTCATTCCATCTACGTCTCCTAGCATGTCGAACCCTCTTCAGTTATTCCGGACAAACAAAATGCAGCGTGTTGGCGTGAAGAAGATGCAGCGTCGGTTGTTGGAGCAATTGGACGATATCTTGCAAGTCGCGGTGGAAGTCACCATCCCCTCACTCAAGGAGGAAGAGTCCAAGGAGCCTATCGAGCGACAAAGACTGCTTTCCCCAACCTCGGAGCGGAAAATATCTCAAGTGCGAAACTGGTGCAAACCTACTGTCGAGGACGCCGCGTTGACCCAGCTAGTCGACGATGCTGAACGTATCACGCGACAAAAGGTGGACAATGTTGTCCGTATGCAGAATACCATTCGATACTCGGAGAAGATATGGCATGAATGGCAGGAGAGAGTCGAGGAAAGTCTGGCGACCGTCAACTATGAAGCGGAGAGCAGTGACTCCGAAGACGATCTTCCGCCGACTGGCGGTACGACACTCGAAATAGTGGAAGAAGCTACGTCGTCTCGGACTACATCGGGGGGCACTTCCATCAGCGGTGTTGAGGATGCGCTATCATCTGGACCTACGCCAATAGCCCCTTCGTCCCCCATTCCCATTGCGGCAAACGAGAATCGGCAGCTAGTTTCCATGCCTGTTGCTACCTCAATCCCGCCAACTTGGCAGATGATGAACAAGATGCCTACGAGATCCTCGACGCCATCGTCCATATCGTCTCCTCTTGCTCTGGCAGAACCGATCACAGCTTCCGTATGTTCGGATGACCATCCGCCTTACATGGATCTCAATGAACTTCCTATCGAGAGCGGCACTCTAAGGGCCCGTCGCTCTGCCAATAACCTGCTAGAGCCTCGACTTTTAGTCACACCTCCCCTATCACCTAGCGTTCTCCCTCGGGATGCTCCCATTGTCACTCGTCGTGGACACCGGCGACATTCCACTGTCAATCCAATGTTCAGTCCGACATCTTCCAATGTGCCTCTATCTCCCCGCCAACCATCTGCAGCGCCATTGTCTCGTTCTACGCCGACTTCCATCAAAGATTTTGACATCATTAAGCCGATCAGCAAGGGCGCATTTGGTTCGGTTTTTCTTGCCAAGAAGAAGGCCACAGGCGATTACTATGCGATCAAAGTTCTTAAGAAAGCGGACATGATCGCGAAGAATCAAATTACCAATGTCAAGGCAGAACGGATGATCCTCATGAAGCAGGCGGAGTCGCCATTCGTAGCCAAGTTGTACTTCACTTTCCAAAGCAAGGAGAATCTTTATCTCGTTATGGAGTACCTGAATGGCGGTGACTGTGCTGCTCTCATCAAGTCGTTGGGGACGCTACCAGAAGAATGGACACGTCAGTATATCGCTCAAGTGGTCTTGGGCCTCGAATACCTCCATGAGCGAGGCGTTGTTCATCGGTGAGTCCGAGCCTGTTGTTCGTATGTAAGCGGTCAATCTGATAGAGCATCTTCACACAAGTGATCTGAAGCCGGATA
>JBBPLJ010000056.1:11311-21344 GCA_038089715.1 Veloporphyrellus conicus
AAGTGGTCTTGGGCCTCGAATACCTCCATGAGCGAGGCGTTGTTCATCGGTGAGTCCGAGCCTGTTGTTCGTATGTAAGCGGTCAATCTGATAGAGCATCTTCACACAAGTGATCTGAAGCCGGATAACTTGCTCATCGACCAGCACGGGCACTTGAAACTGACCGACTTTGGGCTGAGCAGGATCGGTCTTTTGGGTCGACAAACCCGGGAAGCGCCTACGGGTATGGCACTTCGCCATCGCACCAGGTACGATTCGCGGTCTCGGCCCCCTTCCCTGGATTCAGGTTTCCTCGCTTCTCCGATGTTGCCGCCCGAGGGAGGTTCATATATCGGTCAAGGAGCGTATCCCATGTCTCGAAATGGAACATCGTTATTCCAGTTCCCCGCGGATGACATCAGCGAGTCGGGGAGTGGTTCTGAGTTGGTGTCAAGCCTTTACTCGAAGCGGAACAAGGCCTCAGACAGCCCTTTACAATCGTTTGCTGCGGAACTCACCACGGATCTACGTTCGCACTCGGGCGGTAATACTCCTCCAGGGGAACAAAAGTTCGTTGGGACACCTGACTATCTGGCACCCGAGACAATACTGGGCCTCCGCGGTGACGATGCCGCCGTCGATTGGGTATGGATCCTTTGCTCTTTTCGCAGATGGCGAGTTACTCATTTGCGTTTAGTGGGCTCTCGGAGTCATTACGTACGAATTCTTGTATGGGATCCCACCATTCCACGCCGAGACACCGGAAAAGGTATTTGAAAACATCCTCTCGGGGCACATCGAGTGGCACGAAGATTGGGTCGATTTCTCGGACGACATAAAGGATTTCATGCGAAAACTTTTGGACACGAATCCCGCGACCCGGTTAGGTGCCAACGGCGCCGAGGAAGTTAAAAATCATCCGCTCTTTGTGGGGATTGAGTGGGATACGGTCACATCGAAAGAAGCTGCTTTCATACCACAAATTTCGGACCCGGAGTCGACGGACTATTTTGATCCGCGAGGGGCGATACCCCAGTTGTTCCATGACGACGATGTTGCTATCACAAACGCCGAGAGCCCAGCCATTAGCCTGGCCACCGCACAACCGAACAATATTTCCTTGCTAAGTAACCGCGACTCGGCGCCTTCTCCAGCCAGTGATGACTTTGGGTCCTTCAGCTTCAAGAATTTGCCGGTCTTGAAGCAGGCGAACGATGATGTCATTCGCAAGCTCAAGACGGATCAACTAGCGCCCATTTCTCATACGTTGTCCGACCCAGGGAGCATCAGCCGAAGGCGTAGTTTATCGCAGCGCCACAAGAAGCCTCCGAGTGTTGTAACGACCATGGACCAAAAGGCCCTTTCTCAAGGCCCCCCTTCTCCGTCGACGTCGACGTCATCGATCGCATCCTCGCCGTCGAGAGCAAGCATGCCACCGTCCACACCGGGAAGCAGTGCTGGCAATCATACCCGTAAACCTTCGGAGTTTGGTGCAATCGAGAGGTTCAAACTGAATCACTTTGATGGCGTTGAGCGCAGAAACACGATGCCGAGCCGATTACGAACGTCGTCTATCTCGAGCAGTGCGGGCGATGGTTCTGGTTCTGATAACTGGCCTGGCTCAGCGGGGCAAAGTTTAAGCCAACTCGAAGTAACACCTCCTTCGTCAGTTCATTCTATGGATTTACGCAGGGGGCCGGACCCCATGGATCGCGCTGTGACCTGCCTCTTGGCTGAGGACAACCCTATCACGGCCAAGATAATAGAGACGCTGCTCATCCGCCTTGGGTGTCGTTGCGTGGTGGTTACGGATGGCTCTGAAGCGGTTGGCGTTGCGATGGGCGACATCAGTAAGTGTTCGTTGTGAGGTTGAAAATACAGACTGAGCGCCGTACAGAATTCGACTGTATCCTAATGGATCTGCACATGCCAGTCCGTGAGTGTAGCTTTCTTTGCCACGATCGCACTCGCTGAAGTTGCGCTGCAGTGGATGGTGAAAGTGCTGCTCGGTATATTAAGAGCACAAACAACAAGAACACGCACACACCAATCATTTCTGTCAGCGCCTACAGCACAGGAGACGAGCAGAATGGCTTGTTTGCGGCTTCGCTTAACAAGCCGCTGCAAAGAGCGGATCTGCTTTCGGTGATGCGGAAGTTGGGATTCAAGATGTCTGCTGTGCAGGGTGTTACACACCCATCTGCCAAAACTATTCCTTCTCGTCTGTCATGACCTTATGCATTTGCTGTGTATTCTTGGTTTTCATTTTTCCTCATTTTCTGCTGCACGTACGCCATATACTCATAGCCATGCCATTCCACATTCTTGCCAAGATCAGCTCTTTACAAGCACACACCTCCAGCATTACTCTTTCTCCGCGCTCTGCTGTCTTTCGCATATTGTACGTTAGAGTAGTGTTTTATCGACTTGTTATGATGCCATGGTCGCGGGACGTAAGCCGGGCCCTTGCCAGGGCAAGCAAGCGAGGTGGGCGCTGTTGCACGTCGCCGCTCATGACATGAGGTGACATGAGGCTCCCACCCAACCCAACCTGTCCCCTTCACGACAAGACTGTCCGTCGAAGTCGATTCCGTTCAAGTGCAGTGCACTCCTTTCTCTCAACCCTCCATGCAATCCTACAACCATCCAGGTATGAGTCGCCCCTCTCTCGTGTTTCTCTGCTGACCCGCTCCCAGCCTGGCAGTATCCCCGTCCACCCCACCATGCTGCGTCCCTCGATGTCTCTCCTGCACAGTTCGCTCCGCCCCCACCAAGAACTCGGCACGCCAGCATGTCTGTCCCGTTTTCCCGCCCAGAGTCGGCGATCAACGGACCACAGCCCCTGATCCCTCCCAGTCTCACCCCCGGCGGTCAGCGCGCAAGACTATGGGACAAACGGGCTGCCCAGCGACCCCGCTCCAGCCAGGGTCCGGCGACACCACCCTACTACCTATCCCATCGTCCGTCATTATGTGGGGACTATCTCATCTCACAACCCCAGGCTCCCCTTTCTCCCCCACCTCCTCTCCCCCAGAAACCGCAGGCGCTACTCAAATCCCTGACCAACCCCTTGCCCCCCATTCCGCCCAAACCGCCCGCATTGGCTCCCCCCCCTGTCTCGAGGTTTCCAATCTATCCTACATCGATACCATTGCCCTCGGTCGGTCCATCTTCCCGGTCACCCGAATTCATAGCCCGTCCTCCCGATCAGAAGCAAGCCGAGCTCGCACGCAAACTGTCCGTGTCGGAAGCTCGAAAACGTGAGCAGGAGTTGATCGCACAGGAAGAGGAGGACCTCGCAAGAGCCCTGGAAGAATCGCGACTCTTGTCCAGCGATGTGTATTCTTTCGATGTCCAGCCGTCTTCGCCGAGATCACTGTCCACAGATCGCGCATCCGTATCTGCCATAAAGGCCTCTGCGCATCCACCGGAAGGCGAAAGCTGGCTACACTTGATAACGCCCACGGCGTCGTCGTCGTCACGCTCTTCCCTAAACGAAGATGTCGTGAACCAAAATGAGCACGATGAGGACTTGAGTGATCTTTCCCGAGGGAGAACACTAAACCATGCCCAAAATACGCACTTGTCTCCATCACCCCCTCTGTATGCTAACATTGTCTCCGACGTAATCCGAAGTCCTCCCCCTACTCCTTCCCCGAGTTATTTTGCCGTCTCTCCCTCATCCTCGGCCACTTCCGCTACATACATACAAAGCGAACACACATCTTCATCGGATCATGTCCCTAATTCCCCGTCTTCATCTTTCACTCACTCAAGTAGCAGCGATCATCTGGCGATGCCTCCCTTTCCCTCGAGACCGAGCTGGTCATCCCTCTCGTCTGAGAGCAGTTCGTCTGCCGGGCGTTCCCTGGGTAGCGAACTGTTTCCCACTTCTCCTACGCATCCGCCCGCGAGTCCTGACCTTTCCCTTCGGTCCTCGCCTATCCTCGATCCGCTGAGTGAAGGACCTGAAGAAGAGGAGAAGGAGGATACAGGTCCATCCTCACGGCAAACTATCCCGCTGTCAGCAAACCAATACGTCGAGCGAGAGATGCTCGTGGGCGTGTGTATGTTTGCAGTCTAAAGTACATCTAGCACCTTTTTTAACGCTGCCGTTTAGCTTTAGGCTTTACTCTTCCAGTCATCTCTACGGAATTGCTGCCCATGACTGGCGCAATGCCAAACGTGATCGCTCTGCCTTATGGCAAAGCGCCTGTGTTCCATTTTCAGGCACCTAGCTGGCGACGATTACTCAAGTTAATGGCTAAACTGAGCGCAACTCGCGTAGAGCCTACCTTGGAAGCCCTCAGCGTTGCAAAACATGATCTCAAGTTGCGAACTGTAATTCAGTTTGTCAAGGTGCGCAAACACGTGCAGTAGAGAGAAGTGTTATGCTTACCAGTTTGCCAAGATTCATCACTCTGCGTCCGAATGGAGAACAGTACTTTATCTGACAACGGATTATCCTACCCCTCCTAGGCTGTCACTAGCTAATTCGCACAAGTATACCAATGGCGATGTCAGTGTCCTACCGTACTCCTACACGCTGTCACAACTTCCGACTCTTCTTCGCGATGGTCCCGAATCGCCTATGGCAAAATATTACGTAGTGCCGTCGACGTCAACGACACCATATCCCACCCTACCGATTAATTTTCCAAACCTTGCCATGTATCTGCAATCGGCCGTCCAAGACTCGCGTAGGGCTAGCAACGATAGCTCAAGCGGGATGCGAAAGTTGGCACAGTGCATCGACAGTTGCTATCAGACAGAAGCGGAGCGCGTTGCAATCATTGATCAGGAAGCAGTTCCGAGGAGGGGTGTTGGGGGAATGATCAAGCGTGTAATGGGGAGAAACAAGGCGAACAGGAGGAGTGGGGGGAACGAGGAGATATACGACCTTGTGACTCCCTTTGTGTCGGATGAATGGGGTTGATTCGTCGGGCAGCGACTCTCGAGACTGTTGTGTTTTTATTATACAAGTATTACAATGTACCTAGTGCCATTAGCGCTTCGTGAGTGACGCTTGCAACGTGATCTCAACTCGGACCTGCATGTCAACCGTGAGCAATCCTGAAGCAACACCAATTGTTCCACCTCTGTCTGCTGAGGAAGAGGGCACGTATCCCTTCGCTTTTGACGCGTAAACCGTACCAACTCTCCCCTCAGATGCCATCATCCATACTCGAATCACCAACGATGAGCGGGCTCTCCGTCGCATCGTCAAAAAATTCCACACCTATGCCTCAATAGCACACGCCTCACTAATACCACCTGCACAGGGCGCGAGTGTCGATGATGCACGGGAGGCTTTCCTGATCGAACTGGCCTCTTTCGAGTTGGCACTCAAGAAGAGCTTGATGATTTGTGAAGCAGAGTCGAGGCAGGTAGAAGAGTACCGACGGGAGCGACATCGAATCGGTCAGTATTCTTCTACCCATTGATTGGGAATGGCTTTTTTTTTTTCGAACCCACACCCCCTTTCCCCCAGAACAGGAACACGAGCTGTTGCGCAACCAAATGAACGAACTCAAGGTCGCGTTGGAACACGCGCAGATGGAACGCAGGCGAAAGATGGAATACGACTCGATCGCGGAAAAAATAAACACGTTCCCCACGCGCGAGGAACTAGAGCAGTGCGTGTCCTACTCTGTCGCATGTCGTATCCTAAGAGCACTCGCTTGAAGGTCGATTCTAGCACTGGAAAACGACTTGGTCGCGATCTCGTCCGAGCATGAAACGCAGGAACGTATCATCAGAGGGCAAAAGTCCGCCCTGGATAACATCGTGTTGGATCTCAGTTCCCTGCGCCTCATGGGGAAGGACAAGGAGAGCACCGCGTCACGTATAGCATCTCGGATGGCCACACCTGCTGCCGAATCCATTGATGCTGACGAGGGCATCCAAGGGACCCCGCCGGTCGACGACGAGAAGCATGTAGAGGGCGCCGAGTCTGGCGAGGTTGCTGAGAAGGAGGACGGGGAGGATATCGAGTCGCTTGATGTTCCGCTGTCTTCGAGGCTGAATACTTCAAGTAAAGATGCAGCTTCGCAGTCAGGGACGTCACTGCCGTCGCAAAGGGATTCACATTCAAGAACAGATTCAACGCCGTTCAACCAAGCTGAAGATGACGATATCGAAATGGGAGAGGTAGCAGAGGACCCGAAGCAAACAAAAACGAAGAAAAAGATCAGGGAAGAATTGGAGGAAGGGGAAGCGAGTGATTCAAGTAGTGCATTGTCCGATCCTCCGGACGATTGATGCTATCCCGTTTTTGTTGCATTGTTCGCAGTCTGCTGTGGTAGGTTTACCTCTACTGTCATTAAATCCCTAGCGCAAATAACCTCGCCCGTGAACTGTTCCCTTGCTAAATCTGCTATTACCTCCATTATAACCCTCGCTTTCGCGTTTACGTCGTCGTTCCCGGGGTACCTTGGCGAAAAGTGGTTCAGGACTAGCCTTTGTGCTCCGATTCGCGTCGCAAAAACAGCAGCCATTTGCGGAGTTGAATGACCTCTAGACTTTGCCCTTTCCTCGACGCTCTCGAACGTATCAGTAGGTTTGGTATTTGGGTCTACGCCAGGCAGATAAGCATTTGTCGCTTCATGAACGAGTAAGTTGGGTGAACAAGCTATATCCGCGATCGCAGATGGGTCATATGTGTCGCCGAGAATCACAATCTTCCGGCCAGGACGGCGAGGGGGGCCATGTAGGACAGTCCCGTCCAGAAGCTCGACACTCTCGCCCTGCTGTAAACGCCCCATTACCGACATGGGGGTCTTGGTTCGTTTTATGCTCGGGATATAGTCTCGTGGATCTATTTTACCTGGAACAGGGGCTTCCTGGACGACGTACCCCACACACGGTACGGAATGCAAGATGGGTGCTGCGGAAACGCTGACAAGATCATCCTTGAAGATATCCTTCCAGATGCCGTCAGCTTGGGGCACGTTACGACCGCTGGGCAGTTCAGAGGTGTGGCAAGGCTGCTCGATCTGATCACCGTCGGGTGGATCAGCGGGAAAGCGAAGCTCATGGACGACGTATGGAGCACCCAAGAGAGTGTGCGTATATGTGAGGCCCGCACGAACGTATGCGCGTGTCCCGAGTGGTCCGTATATCACCAGTGGCTAGCTATCCAATGAGTTCGCCAACTTTGTGCACTTTTCGACAGACTAACCTCGGCATCGACGCCATCTTGAATTTGTGCCCGAGGATCTTCAGCGTCGTCGACCATACCACCAGCACCGTTCGCCATAGATGCCATCAAGGGCAACAGGCCAAATATATGATCTCCTGTACGTTCAACATTAGTACCCGCGCTGCAAGCCCAAACGAGTGCAAGCTCAAACCATGAGTATGGGTGATGAATATTTTCTTTATCCTTCCCATTTTTACGGCGCTCTTTTGTATCTGATGTTGCGTCGCCTCTCCACAATCGAATAGCCATACATCCCCTCCCAAACGTAATGCAATCGCAGAGTGATTCCTTGTGGAAGACGGTTGCGCAGAAGCAGTCCCCAAAAAGCAAAGATCAATCGTTCCGAGAGTCCTTCGGGCAGTCATGATTGATGATCACGACAAAGCAAGAGATTTCCTCATGCTACGATTCTTCGGAACTAGCATGCGTGTGCGTGTGCGTGACTCTGCTCGTCCGGGCGGAAAAAATTTGTCCCTGGCAGGAATTGAACCTGCGGCGCCACGGTATTGTGTGATCCACAACGTGGCGATTTAACCACTAATCGACAGGGACTTGCTTAGTATGAGAGGTGTAAGGTATGTAGAAGATGTATCTTGTACCATCACCCGACTGTGGGGCTCGAAATATCGTTTTTCTTTTTACATCGGGCGTCACAGGGTCATCAAGAGACAATACTTCCAATTTGTGCAAGCCTGAGCTCCTGTGAGTTTGACTCGTAGACCGCGGCTAGGTCATTGGAACGCAAAGTTGACAGTTTAAAGGCAATGATTTTTTCCATCCACTGGTAAGTTGTAACATGTCGTGGAAGTATTGACGTCATTGGCGAGGGTTCGGGAATGGGTCACTGGCAGATATACCAAGACAGCAGACCTCCAAACGTGTGCCTGCCCTGCCAAAGTTTGACATAGTCTGATTTCAGCCTAGGGCCATAGCGACATCCTGTCTGTGCTGAATGTTGTCGAACTTCGTTTGGCGGTCCCAATACTGTACGTGATCATCTGAATCAGTCAGGGTCAATCTGAATAATAACCTCATTGCCGCAACATCTATGCGCGTCACAGTGAAGAGTGAAACAATCAGCACATACTGCAATGTATACAACAGTGGGATCAACTGTTCTAAATATACCTTGACGACGGGCGGGTGATGGACTCATCGACAAGACAGATCTCGAAGATACGGATGACACGTATAGCTTTATAGACGATGACTTTATCACATCCATAGACTCTGAAACCCCTCCACTTTGTTTCGGGATGGCCTTCGGTCTCCACTTACCAAAAGTCCTCAAAGAAGCACGAGATCTCGATCCAGATATCTTTATTCTGTCTCTTTGCCTAACAAGGGACTAGTTGCTTACAAGAGCTTACCTGCGAGCGTGAGATTGATAGAGCTAGTGGCGCAACAAGCGATGAAACATAGAGCGTGATCTGTCAATTGCTGATGCAGCCCAGCTGCGGGAATGGTGTTGTGAGTAATGTAGACAAGAATGCAATAGCAAGAATGGATGCAGAAAAATTGACGCAGAAATCGGAAAACATGTGTCACGATATCAATCCATGAGTCCGTAGCAAGACAGCCCACCTAATGCAAGGTCAGTCCTGATTCAACAATGGAACAACGGACTTACTCCTCTCTTTCTGACTCCAATTCGGCGATCCTTTGTTTTAGCTCCCTGAAAACTCGTGGGACGGGTGAAGGTGCGAGGAAGACGAATAACTTACGAATTCTCCTTGCTTAAAGCGTTTCGCGATTCTTTTGTTTGATACAAGTCCTTTGTCATTGACTCCCAGGCCTCATCGTGAGGAAGGTTGGCGTCGCTGTACATCGCATCTAGTTCTTCGTTAAATGCCTGAGTGAAATGATGAGCTCATACGTTTATTCTCATAATCTCCCTTCACTGACCTCATACATGATCTCCTTTTCGGCCGTTGCGTCTGCTAATAGACTCTTAACAAGCTCACATTGGCGCTTGGTATTCTGTAGTTCCATTCGCGCTCGATCAAGCTCCGCAGCTTTCTAGAGAAAATATTGGTGCACATATTTTTAATCAGAGCGTTGAGGCTCACCTCCTTGACGTCGAGTATGAATTGTTCGAGGTCATTCTGCAAAGCTTCATGGCGCGACACTGCACGAACCATACTCTGGTCTGTCTCCACTATCGATTCCTCTAGGCGAGTCAAAATGGCTGAATTAACCACCTCAGATACGTTTGCTGCAGTGCTCTCCCCGACGATACTGCGCGATCGATTGAGCGGGGTCGTTGGCCCATCTGCTTGTCGCCTGCCAATAAGTTGGCGCATCTCTTCCATCCGCTGTTGGGCCTCCTTGGTCTTTTCGCGAGAAACTGGTAAATACTTGTTAAATAGTCAAGTTGACACATCGATACCTACCATTGGTGGGGGGTTGATTCTTTGAGACATACGCGCAAATAACTTGTCTGGAGACGAAGACCTCCAGGAATCAACTGGACTGCTGCTACTTGAACTCAAGCGTAGTTCTGTGATATCCAACCTCATCCTTTTCACTGCGCGGTGGGACGAATCAACCTGGATGAGTGGTGAGGAGGCGATAAAGGTGCATGTAAAAGCCGGTCAAACCTCGTCTCTAGCTGAGGCTAGTCCCTGCAACATGTTTTCTGTATGCTCAGCAGTGAGATGTGAAAACGAAGGGCGCGGCAGTTTAGACGCTTGGGGAGAGACCTTCCGCGGTGAGATAATTCTTCCAGTCGTCTTTGAGAGTGGTGATGTCCTGTACTTTCGTGTTGGCGTATATGAGTTGTGCCCAGACCGCGTGGACGATTTCTTCTTGATTGAGAGGGGTTCAATGTTACTAAACGGCATCGCAGCACCG
>JBBPLJ010000056.1:24209-35626 GCA_038089715.1 Veloporphyrellus conicus
GTTCGTTGACCGGCAAAAGGTTGTCAATGTTCCCGAATAGTGTCTTTGCCTCGTATGGTGGCAATATCGCTGTGCTCTTGCTTTTCGAGAACTGACGCAACGGATCTGCATAATCGTTCTTTAGGGCTCGAAGACGTTTGACATACGACCGCTCGGTGTTCACGAGCTCGTTGATGACCTCTGATAGGGCAGACGAGTCCGTCATTGATCGTTTGCGCTGCAGTTCGCCCTTGAACATAGTACATCAGACCTGAGCGAGCGCGTCGAAGGTGCCGCTCACTGAGTGGTGTGTAATAGTAGTCTCAGTGGCGGATGGCAGGATGTTGTTGTCGTCCTGACCAAGCCATGGATCTCCAAGCGAGAGGACTAGATCCTGGACGTCTGAAAGAAATTGTCGAGTATTCTACCACGTAACACAAGCTGACCTACCGTCAGGAAGCCTCCTGCCCCCCTCGCAGCCTTCTACCACGACTCCGCAATAAAATACGCGTTTCGTGACGGTGCCATCGGCACGTTTCCTTGGGGTTGTGTCGTCACCGCTGGCAAGCGGCACCACTTTGCGGGGAGAATTGTTTAGCGCCATCAATCGTCATCGACTATGGGATATCCTGTGGCTCGCCCGAGTGACAGCAGCAAGGTTTCAAAGTGTCTCGAGTTCGGTTCAATCAACATCGAGCCTTGGCGCGCGGATATCACGTGATCGAGAATTCCCCTACTGTTACACTAGCCCGAAACGATGCTGGTAAGTACATGAAGGGAGAAAAAGAGGGTTCTATGACAAAAAATGCAATGCGACTAAACCAACGTGCTGCTAATATTGTGTATAGGTTATGAATCCTGTTCCATGGATATGAGTATGCTTGCAACGGCCACGTAATATTATGAACGATCATGAGGGTTTCCTGGGGTATCATAATCATAGTCTCGGGTGCTATGAGTGACTCGGAATCTATTCAAAAACGAAAGATTGCGTCGAATCGCTGTAGGAACTGATATTGGTTCTTCTTCGCGCTTCATGGAAGCGCTCCAGCGGCGATGAGCACCACGTGAAGAGAATGGGCCCTTCTTTTGCTGGGAGTAACTCTCCTTGATTCCAAATTCCGTTGGAGATATCCCATCTACCTCTGAGTAGAGGCAATGAAGATCTGGCTGGGAGTAGGGCCGCTCTGTGGTCGTGAGTAGCGGCCGTGGGGGGGCTTCTATATACAACGACCTTGTTGTGGGCGCGCAGGGTAATTCTTCGGTACCAACATCCGGCGCGCTCCGAGCCCTCCGCCGAAACGATTCCCTCGACCACCACTTTAGTAAGCCAGAATTGGACACGGAACTTCTCGTGGATGATTCCCGGGTCAAAGCGGCGGTCGGCGAAGCGGACCGAGAAGTGAAAAGGCCACGGACATTCTCGATCATCGACCTGCTCCGTTTTGGGACGGAATCCTTTCGACAAACATTCAAGAATTCGGAATGGGAATGGAAACTGTCGGCTTTTCCTAAAGGTAAAGACGGGGGAATCGTGAGCGGGGTAGCTGGCGTAGCAAAGGACACAGATGAACAATGGGACACTGGGGAAGGCGACTCGAGGGAGAACTCGTTACCGCCTTCGTCTCCTTCGTGAGATGCTGCTTTAGTCATCGCTGCGATTTTGAGTTTACTGGGATGCTGCGCCTTCTTGATGGGCTTGGGCACGACAGAGTGTGCAAGAGTTGTGCAGCTCTCCGTGTCACCGAGTATCCCATTGCCTTCCACAAAGCTCTTTTTGCGAGGGACAAGAACGCTCTCGCGCTTCGTCAGCCTATTCTTTGCGGCGACACTCATTGCACTTGCCATGGTGAGTGCTGAGGAAGACCTCGAGAAGGAGCTGGTGACTTTCTGGGCCTCGAAAAGATCTTCCTCGTGGGTGTGAGCATGAAGGCGCGCAGTGAGGCACTTTTCTGAAAAAACATCGAGCAAACCACGGTCCACCTGTTCTCTCGCTGAAGCTGTCGACCGAACGAGATGGAACGTGTTGGATTCCGGCATTGGGGTTGGATGAGCAACAATCGTCGATCGACGACTGGGTCCCACCACGGGTGGAACCATAAGGTCATGTCTCGTAGAAGTCTGCGAAGTTCTTTGTACCACCGGCAGCGAAAGTGGAGTCTCTTCAGAGTTTGGGACAACAGATTCAACATCATCCAGCTCTGGGATGGACTGTATTGTTGGCAGTGGACTGATCGATTCAAATTGTACGTCCTCCAGTAGGGACGCGCCCAAGTCGCCTTGGAGACTTGAAGGAGGTTCGTCGCTCCATGGTGCCTCCTCCGTGATAGCACTTCGAATAGCATCTACCCATATATCCTTTTCACGACGACACGACGCCGCGAATTCGAACATGTGCGCTTTGGATGATAAGCGAAACCAGCTCGGCAGCAATACTACGCAGCCGTCGTCAAGAGAAATCATAGCAATGTAATGCTTGCGTACCATTGTCCAGATTTGAGTCCACCAACTCAAATGCTCTGAGGTTGAACCAATGCTTTGGTTCATACGCCTTTGATTTGGTGACTTTCACCAGGACAAGGAACCCGCCAGGGAACAGGAAGGCGCCAAGATACTTTGCTCTGATGGTGCCGAGCCTAGCCATGTTTACGCCACGATAATGGATGACGTCCAAAGAGCCGGAAAGATGACAGGGAGCCAAAGATGGGAGGAAGGCTGACAAGGAGGCAGATTGTGGAGGTCTGTTATGGGCCGCAACTGAGGTCAGGAGACCCTGGGTGATGCGAGACACGATCTGAACGGATTTAGTAAAGAGGTCTTGTTGTCGGCGAGCTTCATCTACCAAACTGGCCACTGCTCGCATGGTCGACAACGCGGCTTTGACAGAGTCTTGGGTATCCCTAAGTGTTGCGTCTGGGTCGCCAAGACTGAACCTCTGTAAGCCAGTTCTGTCCTGAAGCTGCTCAAAAAGAAGGGGGTATCTGCAAACCCTTTGAATAGGCTTGATCATGTAATCCATAAACATAAGTCGTGGTCTTCGACTGCTCGTGTCTCTATCGGTATGGCCACTCTCGGAAGCACTGAACATGGGTGCCTTTACATTTTCGCTGGACAGTGCTTCGAGAGATGGGAGGGAAAGCCGTCTCTCGCATAGATCGACGACGCGCACTTTGGACGGTGAGGAAGGGATCAGATCTTCGGAGACGTCCGAAAACCGCATTTCTGCAATGGCAGCAGCACAGCGCAGTTCAAAAGTATCCCACTCTGCAGCGTATCTGTACTGAACCTTGCGTACGAGGTCGAACGCTTCCGAGTGCCCAGAACAGAAGGACTGGTACTGTTCGAAACTGGAGGCCTGTAGGATGCAATGAGCGACGCAAAGCATGAGAAATGAAGCGCATACATGGTCGACAAATACTGACGAGACCGCGTTTATGGCGCGATGGATATCCAGAGGCTGACCGCTCAGGATTTCCCTCCGAGTCATGGAAATGCCAAATGGCGAGACGACTTGACGGAGGCGATGAACAAGGCGTTCATGGAGCTCGAGAATATCCTCGGCGTTTCTGGTGATGGCGTCGAGGTCCGAGGCTGAGAAGAGATGGCGATTGGTACATTTTTCGACTCTGAGCAAAGCGTGGGAAGAGGAGCAGCACTCGCTCGGGTGTGCCAAGACGACCAAACTTGAGCCGCCGTCGAGATGAGGGTGGGATTGGGTGCGGAAGGACGTGTGGGAAGGAGGACGTGAGAAATAGCCAATGCTGGGATTAGAGGAAGAGCCGTGGACGAGCGGCAGGGACGAGCGGTTCTTTAGGACGGGAAGAAGGCGAAGGTAGACCTGGGAGCGTGACTTAGATGTGGGAAAGCGGAGGAAAGGGAATGCATACCGAGACGAGGGTTCTCAGGTCGAGAAGGTAGCCCAGTTCTGTGGACAGGAGCTCTGCGAGGGCGTGGTAGCGGCGTGCGGCGTCGCGCTCTGTGAGGGGAGTGGCGGTAGGGGGGTGGTCAGGGGGGTCGCTGGGTCCGGCCGGCGTGGGGGGCAGCGGCTTGCAGAGGGCCATGGGCGGGAGTGAGTGTGAGCGTGCGAGGAGGGGGCTTGGCGGGGGACGCACGGAGAGGCTCCTTGACCTTGGGCGTGACATTTTGAGGTCATGGAAGAGGAGTGGAATGGGATCAAGTCCAACTTGCAACAACGATACCTTCCGTAATAGGAATACCTAATCAAGGCACACGGCACGAGCCCCGATCCAGATCCAGATCCACAAAAAGCTTGACGATCCAGATCACGACCCTAGTGACGTCATCCGTCCATCTACTTATTAATACAAATCCATCTTGTCATCCGATCGCGCAACAAAGGGTATGTTTTGCGCCTCCGCCTGTTCTCGGCGCAGCTTCTCCTTGTCCAGAAACGCACACAGCGCCCGAATGTTCTTCCCGCTAAACACCCGAAACGCCGATCGTCGGTCCCCCTCCAGCGTCTGCAATCTCCCCGTTAGCACCACTGGAACCATTTCTCACTGGCCGCTTACTTCTGGTGCTCGTTCCGAAAACCGTCTCAGCCCCATCCGTCGCGCGGCAGGAACACCAGTCGCCGTCAGATGGCTCAGTCGTGGCGCATTTCGCAGCAGATGGTGTATCCCTTTCAGTGAGATCCGATCGCAGTACGACAAGTGCAGCCGCTCCAACGACCGTGCGTGGTCCCCGAGATGATAGATCGCATTGTCAGTCAACTTTGGTACCCGCACCAACACCAGTCGGTGCAGATCTTCCAATCCTGCCAGCTCAAACACCGACATATCCGTCAGCAATCGGCAAACTGTCCAACGTCAGTGCATGACAACTTTGAGAACAGGTTATCCCTACATGCAAGATCCACCGATTTCAGCCCCGTACACGCTCGCGCCAACTGCACGATCCCAGCATCCGTCACCCGCCACACATGCGCCAACGTCACCGCCCCTAGCTGTACCCCGAGCTTGCAGATGTTCTCCACACTCCGATCTGTCAGGTTCGTGCAGCCTGCCAATGACAACGTATGCAGCGACGGTGCATGCACCAGCACCCCTTCAATGCCCTCGTCCGTGAGCTTTGTGCAATAGCTCAGATCCAGAACCCGCAGGTCTACCGCAGTATGTCGTAGTATCAGCGGTGGCAGTCCCTCTAGCCACGTCGACGGCCGGTGGGGTAATGGCTTGTCTGACCCCGTCGCTGGCTTGCTTCCCTTCTTGGTGGGACTTGGAAGTGCCTTGTCCGTCAACAGTGGACAGCGAGCAAGTCGCAACACTCGCAGCTTGCGAGAGTACGTCCAAATGTCCCGCACCGACACTGCCGACAAGAGCGGCTCGTCGCACAGCTCCAATTCAACCAGCCTTGAAAACGTTTTCGCTATCCCAGAGACAGTAGGGTCTGTTAGCACGACGCCACCCAGTTGCAGCCACTGCAGTGGTGGCGCTTGTGACACCAGCTCCACGATAGCGACATCCGAAACGTACTTGCATCCCGTCAAATCCACTCCTTGCAGGTTCGGGTTGTCCCTCGCTAGCCGAACGATCGTCTTGTCCGATGTGTCTGGCACTCCAGAGAGTACGACAGACTCGAGGCGTCGACAAAATGTCATTTCGGGAGTGACCCACTCATCTTTTATCCCGCAGTTAGGGTCACGTATCACTAGATGTTTGACCAACCGTCGTTCTGTTTCGGTCTCGGGAAGACGGTCAATAAGCCGCTCCATATCTTCAAAGTCGGGTCGATCCATAGTATGTTCTTGTCGTAGCGGGGGATGCTGTATCGCCAACTTGAAGGTCCAATAGATTAGACGTCTAACTTGTTCGTAGAGTAAGTACTTGGTAATCGTTGAACGACTTCTCGGCAGTTTGCGGGCGCCGGGGCACTAATACACGTTCGTCAAGTTCCTGTAATCAACTTTACACATGGCATCGACCAGCTCGAGCTCGTCGACTATAACAGCAACAAAACCCTCAACCCCCCCGCCAATTCGCCCTCCGAGTCCTCCGCGACGCATCCCAGTCACACCTGCTCTTCTGAGGTCTATTTTCGCCTCTTCTCGGACGCCCCATGAGGAGAGGACTATTTCTCAAGTCGCTTTCTTCCGGTACACTTTCCAACGCTGACACTCGTAAATTTATGACGATCCGCTGCAGATTCACCGGGTTCTTGTTCAGCTGCGTTGGCATCAGTCTCGCCGCGGCAAGGGGCTGGGGGCTCAAAAGCGGAGCTAGTTTGCTAGGAGTCGTCTGAGGTTGTGCGTGCCCAAGTTGCTCGAGGGTAATCGAATGGCCGGTAGCATGGCATACTACATTGCAAACGAGTAACTAATGCTGGTCTTTCATGCATCCTCTGAGTCATTCAATGATCCGGCGCCATCTTTGTCCTGCGAACTCCCCAAACTTCCAACTTCGGGGACCGGCATTTGAAATGCATTGCAGTTACCAGCGCCTGGATCGAGAAGCCCATCTTGATCATCCACACTCGCGGCACTGGTGACCTTACGCCGTCGGGTAGACGTCGCAGGAGGTAAATGTGCCTTCTTGACGCGAAGAATGTCCATAATCTCTACAGAACCGGGTGAACGATGCGATAACGTCGGTGGATCGGTAACACAAACCTTGATGGGTCATTTCCTCATATCCTTTGATACTGCGCTTCATTGTCAACCATCTCCGTTGCAATGAATGCGCGCTCCACAAGTTCCAGTCGGGATCAGGAAGCGTCTTCCAATCGATTTCCGTATCGTCTCGGACTTTGAGTGAATCGACTCTGCCGTCACGTTGTTCGAAAAGTAGTTCTGTCTCATACTAGCAAACACTCACTTGTGAACCAAGATGTAGGCATCCTGCGGACTCCAGCGTGGTTTCTGCCCTTCATTTTTGACCGTCTTGCTGAGGGAGTCCGTCCTAGGGTAGTAAATGAGTAGGTTGGATCATCAGCTGAGGTGGAATACCACCATTTGATCCGACATTGCTGTCTTCCTCGCCGGTTGCCCATTTTTTCGCTGACTATTCCCCAAAAGACATCGTTGTCAAAATCTTTGCCCTGGTTTACAGTCATCTCCGTCACAATCTTTGTGAGCTCTTCCTCTTCTTCCCTGCTCCACGGTCCGGCGATGCGGACCTCGCGGTTCGCGATGTGGTTGCGATATCGATCCCGACAATCCGATGACATGCGACCCACGATCTCGCTGACCTTTTCCCATTGTTGACCGAGATCGGCCACGGCCCTAGTGCATCAAAGCGCTGTGAGCAATGCGGCGTTATTGTGGGAGAATGGTTACGAAGTACCGCCTCAGCAAGCTGTCTTCCTCTGGCATCCATTTGCCTTGCTGCTTCTTCGGGTGGAACGCCCTCCGGACGTGGTGATAGACGGCGATGATCGGGCGTTGTGGAATTGCGGCAGCTGCGAAAGAAGGCATGAAGCAGAAATTGAAATAGCTACCGAATGACCGTACTTATTTCCGACCAAAAGGCATTTTCCTTACCCTTTTCATTCTTCTGAAAGATGATTTCTAGAACTTGGTCATCTGTTATCCCTCTGGACTAAATCGGATTATCAATCGCAGTTGAGAGCAAAGTCCATGAACTACGCACTGCCTTGAATGATTCTATCGCGTTTTTTAGTAGTTGCTCCTCTATTGCTGAAAATTTGCCTTTCTTGTATACGAGACCTGGACAGACATTCGAAAACGCAGACCGTTGGAAGCAACTTGTTTACCTTGCGTCTTGACCAATTCGGCTAGCTTGCTTGCATTCATCCACTTGTTGGCGAGCATATGCGCATGCTCGGCGTTCGTCTGCTCCGGTCCGGGGAGGCTCATGTCCAACACACGCTTATGTGATGATTTCGTTGACTTTGGCATGGAAGATAAAAGGGGGGCTGTGGATGTAGGTATGTCCACTTGGGACTGCGAGCGAACAATTGTAGTTGTAGGAAGGGGCAGGGGAGGTGGGACAAATGCAGAAGGATTGTCGACTGATGCATTGGCAGCAGCAGCAGCATCACCCAGCGACTTGAGGACGCTTGCAATCTTGGACACATCCATGTCTTGAAGGGCACGAATGATATCGTCATTGGACGCGAAGGGGAAGTCGGGGAGTAGACCACCAAGACCAGGGAAAATGGGATGACCCTGTGGGGGCGGCTGAGCAAACTGAGAAGGATCGGGGAAGCCATAATGAACAGGGGGATACTGGATGTAAGGCGGTTGGTCTGGAAGGATATGTTGATCCTGGAACGGAGGGGCGGTCTGGAAAGGGGCAATGTCCATCGGCTGTGCGTCTGAGGTAGCGGAGGCTGCAGCAACTACTGCATTCAGAAACGCGGTAGACGAGGCGTGCAGACTGTCTACCGAGATGTCTTGCTGGTCGATCTCGCCTGGGAGTAGATGTGCCACTTCCTTGCCCTTGCCCTTGCTTTCCTTGGATGGCTCCTTCAGATCTCGGGATGCGGGTATGTGGCCTGCTAGTGCGTTGTGTGGATCATCGGTAGAGGGGATAGATTTCTTCTTCTTTTTCTTCTTGTCGCGGCTGCGCAGATCTGCATCCTCTGTATTGTCGTCGCGTGTGCGTCTCTTTTTGGATGCTCTGTGAGACTGGGACTGAATAAAAGGGTTGTTGGCTTCGCCAACGGCGAGCTGAAGTGCGCGCTGTATGTCGGAGGACAGACTGGCCATGCTGGATATTTAGGGTGGGCCGACGACAAGGATGAGGGCAAGCTCAAAAACAACGGGAACTGGGCAGAGCCTCTCCCCGAATAATTACCGAATAAAGGAAATACCGGGTCACACTCCGGTCACTCGTCTTCCTCGTCAAAGTACCGCTCCTCCGCTCTGTCGTCTGCGACGTCATACTGCTCGTTCCAGTCTACCGAGTCGTAATCAGCCCCCTAGAGAGATGTCATGGTCGGCCAGATGCTGTCCGTTCACAACACCCACCTCCAGCATACCATAAATGAACAGCTCTTTTATCCGTCTCTCGAATGTCGTCTGCTCTTCCTCGTGTGATTCCTCTACATCGTTCAGCTCGCTTTCACTGTCCCCCTCTTCCTCGGGCACAAATTCTTCGTTGGCTTGTTGGCGTCTGACTTGACGAATTCTTTCGGCTTCTCTCTCCTCTTCGTAATCGCCAAGCAGTGCTCCAAGCTTCCCCACCTGTTGTGCACCACCTCCCAAGAAGCCTTTCTCCGCCCATTCTCTTTCCTCCTGTACTGCTTCCTGTCTACTGCGCTGCTTGCCGTACCAGAGGTGTGGCCATCGATCTCTTGCCCCTGCAAACGCCAGCTGCTTTGGCTTCGCTTCCGCATATGCGAGCCTCCGGTTTCTGATCTCTGCTATCACGCTGCGCTGCTTTGGGGTCGTGACGGTCGAAAAGCCGACGATCAAATGTGGTGGCAGCACATGCAGATGCTGTCGCAGAAACTCGACGGGTGATGAGCTGGGTCGAGGTTCGTATTCCAATGGGAGGCCAATGTACGATAGTATCGCAGATTCTCTTTCCATGTACTCGTCGAGCTCGTCGCGTCGGTTGATGGGATTTCAATGAGAAGCTAACATGTACAAACAAGCCTCTTTAGCTTCCTCGACCATGACTTCAAGCCTTATTTCGTGTCGGTGGGACTGGTGTCGATCCACCTTCACTAGCATTGACGCTCTTGACACCCACGTTAAACATGAACACATCTGGCCGATGAAACCCATGCGCAAGGCAGAGATTGCGTTGATGAGAAGAATGGACTTCCAAAGTCTCCATAGCTCGCAAGACACAGGCTCAAGTATTATCTCAAGAGGTATCTCGTCCCCATCCACCTGGCAAGCCCTCTAGACTAGTTTGAATTCAGGACTAATTACTGCCATCTCGCGCGGTAAGACACCAGCCGTGCCACCGACCCCTACAACACCCAAGCACCGAGAAAACAAGGGTTTTGATTCATTTACAGTGCTGTCTTCCCCTCCCGACACTTCTTCCCTTGAAGAGTTGCCAGTTTCACCGGCCTTCGAGGGTTTGGTAAGGCAGGATGGACGCGCCGGACTTGCTGCGGCCGTTGAGATGTTTGAGCAAACATACGGCCACAAGGCTCTTCGTTTACCTTCCATGCATCGTCCTCTTTCACAGTCCTCTGGTTCTTCGCAAGAGGTGGTGGAACAACAACTCACCCAAGAAGATGATATAGAACTTCCTGACCTGCAAACGCAGAATAACAATGACCTCGTGGATGCGGAACTCAGATGGCCCACAGACGATGAATTGGATATGCACACTACCGAAGAGATCGGGAACTCAAAGCAACCCTTGTCTAAGGAAAACTCCCGTCTAGGTAGTTCCTCTGAATCTGCTAGAGGCCAGAACTTCCGTACTGGATCACTGAATGTACCTCTCGACATAAATAGCTTCGTCTTACAGACGCAAGCACCTTACTCTAGCCAGACTACCGGCTGGAGCGAAACTCAGTGATGCGTCCGTTTCGGGCTCAGGCGCTCAACTGCAGTGTGCGTCATAGACAGGGGAACTGCAATTCGTCGGGTGGGCCTAGTTAGTCGCTGGCAGTCCTGTTATAGATAGCACAAGGCAATGTACTGTTTACAATGAGTGCGACGACGCCCCGAGAACAACCGCACAACGAGGACAATTCTACTGTTCCAGGGGATGCGTTGTTGATCGTCTTTATTCACGGGTGCGACCTTGACTCATAAGAGAAGACATCGAGCTTACTGGAACCTCTAGGTTCAAAGGAACTGAGTCTACTTTCGAGAACTTTCCTTCGAGACTTCAGCACGTCCTTTCGGAAAGCGAGGGAAATCTTTCTGTCGAGTGTGTTATCTTTCCTGCCTACGAGGTCAATGTCTATCACATCCCCGTCAAGAAGGTATCACTGACTTTATCATCAGACCAAAGGGGAACTGGTTGGTGTCTTCACTTCATACCGCCGTAATATCAAGCGTACCACTTTTCTCTCGCCAGAATGCAGCCGTCGTGCGTTTTGCAGACTGGCTCACGACGCTGACTGTCCAGAAAGAGGTCGCTCATGGCGGCGGCGCCGGAAAAGTGAAGATCGTCTTATGTGGGCACAGGTGCGTTGGCTCGCTCGCAAGTCATAATATGCCGTTCTGACCAGGTGTCCTCAGCATGGGAGGGCTACTAGCATCGGATACCTTGTTGGAATTCATCAAGTCAAGGCCTGATCCAAACGCGCCGCTGTGGCCCAGGATCATAGCTTGCATCGCATTCGACACCCCGGTTAGTCATGTTGTACGTCTCGGTTGATCGCAGATGAACCGCTCATTTTTCAGTTCCTTGGAATACATCCATTCGTGTTCAAGAATAGCGCTACACGTGCCGTGGAGTATGCAAGTGCGGCTCGGGGTGTTGTCACCGACATGTGCTCATTCTTCAAAGGACCCGAGCGCGCGGCTGCCACCCCCAACC
>JBBPLJ010000056.1:38971-49383 GCA_038089715.1 Veloporphyrellus conicus
GGTTATATTTGCGGCGTGGCCAAGATGGAGGTAGTGCAGATGTTTGCCGAGAAGGCAGACATTCTCGACCGTGCGATCGGTAAGTTGCGTACACTTGGACAAAACAAGATTTCTAATCTTTGGTGCATGTGATATGGTACCGTCAACGGCATCGTCGGTGATGAGCGAGCAGGAAGTAAGGTCAAGCATGCGAAGGTGATCCAAAGGTTTGGAGAGGATGAGAGGGGGGAGTTCTTCGGAAGGCCTGAGGACTGGGAAGGAATTGTTGGTGCGAGGAATGTTATCATTCCGGAGGGGCGCAGGGAATGCTGCGTCCGTGAGTTCTGTACATTGGGAAAGTCTCATCTCCCGCATATGATTTGAATAGGTCCAAAGATCGCGGACAGAGATGTCTGTGATGCGCTTGCAATTGTTGAGATCGATCTCTAGGAGAAGAGGACAAGACTTTGCAAGGGCAGAAACGGGGACATCGGTGACGTGCTCAAGGCCACTGAGCTTGACACGACGGAGGAGAGGACAGTTTTTGGCGAGGGCAAGAACACCAAGATCTGTGACGTTTTTGCAACCGCTGAGGTTGATTCCCTGGAGACGCTTAGAGGCAGCGGCGAGACCGGCGATGACAGAATCGGACGTTTTGGTAACGCCCGTAAGGTCGATGGCGACCAAATTTGGTAGACAGGGGAGGACACGCGAAAGAGCGTCATCGGATATGGCATGGCAGTTGACAAGGGTGAGACGTTCGAGCCGATCGCATTGAGCAAGACGGCAGAAGAGGGCGTCGGTGAGGTCGGCGCCTAAGAAGAGGAAGTTGAGACGACGGATAAAGCGGGCATAGGTGAATGTCTGGTCTGCACGGGTGAGGACCCGCATCATCTTGACGAGAGTAGAAAGACGGGTGAAGCTGGGCCTGTGCCATAGTAGTTCCACGGAGCACTCGCACCAGGAGCGAGAGACAAGCAGGGCGTGATAAAGATCACGCTGGGAGTGGAGATGCTTGAGAATGTGAATAAGGACCTCCGGAGGGAGGTGAGACAAGGGGGAGTGCGAGGAGGGCGGCGCGAGGTCGGGATGGTGGTGACGCAAGGCCCATTGTGCGGGGGAGACGACGGCAGAGAGGGAGCGGGAGAAGATGGCTGATTTAGCTGGATCATCGTCGTCGTTGTCGGAGAGCGAGGTCGTCGACTGCGCCGGCGACGTGTGTCGGTAAACGAGTCTCGATGGCCTCATGACGGATGGACGGGGTGTGTGAGGCTTGAGCTGGACGTGTATTACTGCGACCGCCCGTGAGAATATCCTGCTCGATATGGCTGATCCACTGCCACCACCTGGCCCCGACCACTATGCAGCCCGTCGTGCGCGCTGGCTCACATCGGCCCACACTCCTCCTCCGCCCCGACACATTCCCCAGTCCCTCGCCCGTCTCCACCGTCTCCTTGACAATCCAGATCTGCACGCGGATCCAGTCTGGAGCCGTGGTGCTGACCAAGTCTGGAATGGTCTCGTCAGGGGGAACAGGCTCAAGCATCGTTTGCCCATGAGCCTCATTGTATGTACCCCAGCATCTCTGCCCTTCCTCCCCGTAATACTTCTTCCGCCAGATAAAGATCATCCACGCTGCCTGGCGCAGAGACCCAGAAACCTGGCCCGAGGGTGCCGTAGTCCCGGACTCTGATGAACCTCGCGTCATCGCCACGGCCGTCACGTCCACCACTACCGGCTCCTCGCTGCCTGCCCATGTGCTAGATGGCACGTCTACCAAGCCACCTTAGTTTGGTGAACTCCGTAGCTGACACTGCCATGCCTGTACGCTGATTGACCACGTGCGCCATCTGACTGCTCGTCTGTATGTATGCTCTAAGGTTGTACCATAATATGATTCCATATTACCGCTGATAGTATTGTTACATGCCGTGCAGAATCTCATGCGAGCTTATATGCAGGCAGACCGCGACGAGCAGCACCGGAATGAGTTTCTATGCGGTCATGTCCGCGATGGAGGCGACACCTAGCGTCGGGTGGTCAACATGGGCCTCTGTCATAGATCCATCCGAGCGTACCAAGATCACACCGTCTCCTCTAACGAAAAGCATCTCCATCTTTCTTTTTGCAACCTTTTCGGCTGTCAGCGCGACCCGCATTGTCTAGTGCCACACCCACCTTTACAGTGCCTTGGCTTTCAATGTTTCCATCGGCAGGATCCACGATCATGATCGTCTCTTCGACATCGCTGAGGATGAGGTTCATGTGCCCATCATATGCCTGCCTCTCAACGATCAAGTCCGACACACAGAAAAAGAAAGAGTGACGCACATGTAGAATCCCTGTCAGTTCCCGGTCTCCGCGTAGCTTTACGAATACACGCTCGCTGAGCGATAGTCGTATGAGATCAAAGGGCTCTTGTATGCCTGTAGATGACGGATCCATGCAACTATGCGCCTGATTAGTCATCACGCGAGTAATTTTGAGTGGACCTCGAGCCACCCTTCGACGACATCCACCTCGCCTGCGCGATGCCGGTAAGCCGCTCCATTATGCATGCCGCACGTATTTATGCTCCAACATAGAAACATTACTGCGACTATTGCGATGTATTTCTGACCCACGATTCGGCCTCGGGTATGTTTACCATTGCATGGCGCTCATCCTACCTCTGATTGCCTTTGTCAGTCCGCAAGGCTCATAACAGTGGCCGCAACCATCTCGCCAATGTGCGAGATTACTATGCATGTCAGGCTGTCCGTCGTTTTCTGTCAAATTCTCTCTAATGCCTTGTTTCAGCACTTGGGCACGACAAGGCTCAGAGCATCATCGACCAGATCACAGCAGCTTACGAGAGCGGGGGTGGCCCTCCTCCGGGAGGTTTTGGCTTTGGTCCTCAGCACCTAGTTGGACCGCCTCCTTTCGGCGGACCGCCCGTTGGCTTTGGGGGTCCTCCGTCTGTCGGGTTCCGTGTGTAGCCTCTTCGTCATTTGACGTTTTCTGACACACTTCTTCACAGCTCGTCCACCCTTCCCCCCTGGTGTCATGCCGCCTCCAGGAGCCATGGGCCCGCCTCCTGGTGGTCCTCCTCCGTTCCCTCCCGGCTCCATGCCTCCTCCAGGTGCCTTCCCTGGAGGTATGTTTTCAATGCTTCTCTGAATGACTGCTCACGGACCACCACTCAGGTGTGCCGCCATTCCCTCCCAATGCCCCCCCCGGTGCAGCTGGCAACATCCCTCCTTTCCCTCCCGGTGGGAACTTTGGACCACCACCCCCGTCTGGAGGCGGACTTGCACAGGCTGGGCCCCCTAACGCAAGTAATGGGCCACCAAGTAGTGCTGGCCCTGGTGGCATGCACCCCGATAGGGTGCGCATGATGAATGGTGGACGGTCTTGATACTTTATTGTGCTGTGATGTGTATAGGAAATAATCCGCCCCCAATGCACAACATTTCCTTAGCAATAAGTTAGCCAGCGGACACGGGCCATTCCATTGGTTGATCAAAATACAGGCACGACGTAAAGGAGGACATCGAAATAGAAAAGGTAGTCACGCGAAAGAGACCTGCCCAGTGACGAAGAAAATGTTGCTACGATCGACTCAAATACAGCTGTATGTCACATAGCAACTAGAAGCCAGGCTTCGAGTAACTAAATCTGTTTGCTGCGAATGCCTTGCTCATGCCGATGCATGATTTGCTCGAGACTTCCACACCAAATGGCTCAAGCTGGTGGTTCTCAATCATCTGATATAGATCACGCTCCGAATACTTCCCATTACATCGCTTCCTAAGCCGTTTGATAAAAATCTTCTTCCCCTGAAAGTCACCACAGACTGAGTTCAAAGTAACAATACAATAATGTTAATCATACCTTATCACTTGTCATTTGCCAGATGGGCATTTGAGATACGAGACTCCACACGTGAGCACCAATGTAATACCACAAGGTTTGACCACCCTTGTCCTGAGTAAGATATCAGAAGGACTGTACAGACGAAGGCATAGTGGCACACCTTCTTGGAGGGAAGGATGAAGGTATGGAAGATGTTATTCCCAGGGATGGCGGTTTGAATATAAGTCGCCGTATTGTGGTTGTCCGTGGACATCCCCCAGTCGAATAACACTGATGTCAATTGGCCATCAATTGCAACAGGCTCATAGATAAAAGCCATGTCATCTATAATTTGAACGCGGAAGCAGAGGTCGTCCATTTGTGCAAGGCTTCGCAGTCATCGATTGAACATCTGCTGACACTCTATAAGCCAACGTACAACCTACCTTTCTAGCGAGCATAGCTGGAAAGGGCCCAGTTTTACTGTCCGACAGTATAGTCTCAGCTAGAGATCAGACACGTACCATATCGTCATCAAGGGCCAGACTTTTTGCAAGGTTTGCCCATGATGTTGGACATACAACTTCTGCAGTCTTGGGTGTGCGCGTCGTCGACATGCGCCAGTTATCATCTAGGTTGAAAACTAACTTGGATACACTCAGCAGTTGGGAGGGTCCGCTCGGGGATGACGGATGTCGATCACTGCCGGGGGTGCGTCGGGGTGAGCGCCCAGGATTTGGGGACGCGGCATCATCTGGCTGGTTGAATTCAAATCAGAAGGAAATCGCTGAAATGTAACCTGGGTATGCTACTTTACCCCCAATTCCTTCAGGAGTCCGAGCATGGTTCTCCGAACAAGTTTTAGCTTGCGTTCAGCATTACTCTGCCTGTTCCCTTGTCCAGCTTCATGTTCTATGGGTCTTGCTTCAAGCTCTACAGCGCGAGCTTTCCACACCGCGGCTTCGTTAGCGGACTCGGTGACCACGTCGTTAAACTCCTCGCCAATACGAGCGAGCCTTGCAGCTATCTGCGCCAACTGACACGAGAAGACGCCATCGATAAAGGGAATCGGGTCAGGGGAGCAGGATGTACCTCGTCAAGGCCAGCGCGCATCTTGGCTTTGGGAGAGCGCGTACCGTCCGACATTCTAAGATCCAGCGGGTTAACAGACTACCGGAGTGGGGTAGCTACACAAAGACAACGATGGCGATCTGATGTGGGAGATGGGATGCTGAGGGGCTCATCGTCCCTGGAATGCGTCTCTTCGATTAGTACTGTATCGTAGTGTATGTAAATTTGAACGGTTTTCCGTAATAAAATTATCCCACCTCGTTATTCGCGACCCAACTTCTTACACCGATCCACCACCCACGCTTCCTTTTCCCAATGAACTTGAGAAAGCAAGCAACGGCAGAGCTGTCCAAGGGACTCCTGTCAGCGAGAGCACCCATTGTTGACGTTCACACCCATGTCTACCTTCCACGGTATGCTGAGGAGTTGCGTGCCCGCGCCTCAGCACCTCGCATATACCAGCGGAAAACCGCAGACGGCCAATCGGAAGAACGGTTGTTGATTCTAGACGGCGAGCCTGGAGTCGGCCGTCCCGTGGGACCTCAGGTGTGTTGCCAAGATCGGGTTGGTCTCGTACGGTGCTGAAATATTGATCTGCGATGCCCTGAAAGTACTGGGACCGAGACCAAAAATCGCTGTTTATGAAACGACATAACATCGATATCTCTTTCGTCAGGTGCTCAGTCGGTGGATCTTCCGTGGTCTTCTCGCTCCTGACATCCATTTCTGGATAGTTCAGCAAATCCATGGCTCGATTTCTTGCCCCCGGAGCGTGCGCATATCCTCGCGCAAGAACTAAACAATGATCTGGAGGGCTACTGTACCACATCACCCGAGGCAGAAGGCTTCCCAGGGCTCAGATCGATGTACGGTTTTGGATTGCTTCCCCTTGTCCCCGGCGTTTCCATATCTTCGGTGCTTGAGATTATCAAGCAGATCAACACGTTGCCTCACATATCGGGTATCATCATGGGCACGAGGGGTGTGGGTAATGGGCTGGACGATGAGGTACTAGAACCCGTATGGGAAGCTCTTCAGCAAGCGAAACTCGTCGTCTTCCTTCATCCCCACTACGGCGTCGATGTCAAGTCCTTCGGGGAAAAGGTGAACGGCCATGTTCTTCCTCTAGCTCTGGGATTCCCGTTCGAAACCACAATTGTAAGTTGGCTAATTTGTCTGGAACCCGCCTCCTTCAAGCTACGAAATATTCTCAGGCAATCACTCGCTTTATCCTGGCCGGTGTCCTGGACCGTCATCCGGATCTTCGTCTTCTCTTGGCCCACTCGGGCGGCGCTCTCCCCCAGTTATCCTCACGCCTTGCGTCATGTATTGCACACGATCCCGTAGTCGCAAAACGGCTGAAACATGATGCGAGGTACTATCTTGGGAAACTCTACTTTGACGCAGTTGCGTATGGGGCCGAGGAGCTAAGTTTTGTGAGCGATGTCATTGGACGAGCGGAAGCATACAACACTGAAGGTGGAGAGCGCGACACGGAAGTTGGAAGTACCAGGCTGCTATTCGGCACTGACCATCCATTCTTCCCACCTCTTGAAGCCAGCCAGAAATGGCAAAGCGTCGAAGACAACTTGAAGGCCATACGGAGTGTACGGATTTGGGAGGACTCCGCACGTGCTAATGTCCTCGGCCTGAACGCACTGAAATTGTTCAACTTGGGGTGTTGATTAATACATATCTTTCTCCTTCACTTTTCCACCTGTATCTTCAAACTGAAATCTATGTGCTGCACAGATTGATGAACGGCGCTTGTGCTTAAGATATCAATTTCTGTAAAGCAAAGTGAGCAGAATCTGGGCATAAGTGCCCAATTCACACACCATTGATTGCACGTTCCTGCAAATTACTTTCCGTGATGTTTCCGCTTGATTCCAACAAAAATTTGCGTTTACCTGCCCACGCCTCTTTGAGCTTGCGTGCGACGCGTGCGAGTTCGTGCCCCTCTATGTTGTCGAGCATAACTATGTCCACGCCAGCGTCGATCGCTTCGTTGGCCTCTGCTTCCGAGCCAACCTCCACCTCAAGGAGCGTGCTGAACCCTCCAACAGAACGCGCGCGTTGAACTGCACCTGTGATGGAACCTAGAGCGAATATCAGATGGAATTTGACACAACACAACAAAGATAACTTGCCAGCAGACCAGATGTGATTATCCTTGAGCATGATCATACTAGACAAATCATGACGATGGGGGTCGATCCCACCGACGATCATCCCATATTTCTCGACCAGACGGAAACCTTGAAAGAAAATGATGTGAATACAGAGAGGCTTAGAAGGACCAATAGAGTTACCCGGGGTCGTCTTCCGCGTGCCAGCGATAGTTCCCTGGTACCCATATGCCCCGGCTAGATCCTTCATCTGCTTCGATCTACTCATCACAAAAGTCAGGAATATTCTTATCTGAGCAGGGTGATGCTGACTTGGTTGCGATGCCGCTACATCTTGCGAGAAGATTGAGTGCAACTCTCTCGCCGAGAAGGAGATGTCGAACTTTCCCTCTCACAGTTGCGACATGCTTGACAGGTTCGAATGTTTCGCCTTCTTGCATATGCCATTCTACCCTACGAAACTTGATGATAGCGGCTCGAACGAGCAAGATGAAAAGTTACGTACTCGCACTCAAGTCGGCGAAATATTTCGGTGAAGAAGGGGGCACCGGCGAGCACAGCAGTTTGTTTTCCCTTTCCGAACAGAAATGCTTCTCGTTCGGCCTCTCCAACTACATATCCTGCATAGTCAAAAGACGGCGTGTCTTCAGCGAGCCAATCGTTGATCTTTGACGTCCAGTTGGGCGGTAACAGATGGGCAAAGTTTTGCATATCGGCGAGATCAGTGGCTCGCTATTGGGACTTAAGCTTAGACAGCTAGTGGCTGTGTGATTAAATATGAAGGTAAAGCTCTGCCCTGCAGATATGGATACGAAAGTAATTTGAACCCATGAAGTATGCGTAAACTAAAGCACCCAAACATGACAAAAGATAGATACGAAAGTCAAGCCCATAAAGTATATGTTCGGTGCGCAAGCCGAAGTTACCAATACACCCAAGAGAAGGCAAACTGATATCGAGGCAAAGCAAAGAGTGAACGAATACAACGTTCACGGAGATGATTAGAATCAGAAAAGGGTAGTAATGAGAGTTGTTAATGCAACAACAGCAACGAGGAAGCCCATCCGAGGATCTGCACCAGGCGACCCAGCACTAGTGCCAGTTGGTGTAGTACTGGTGTCTGAACTAGAGACACTAAGACTAGATGTAGTACCGGTCGCAGAGGTGGCCATGCTACATAAAGATCTGCTAAGGCGAAGGACATGGAGATACAGATCAAATACTTACGTCACTGACGAGGAAGACGTGGTGGAAGAAACTGCAGTGATATTGAACTCGCTAGACTGGGCGAGCAGACTGTCGAGCTGTTGGGAATTTTGCGCAAGGTTGACACGGAACCCACTGCCCGTAGGCCAGCCTCCAGTCGGTGCGTTGCAGACAACGCTCCCAAGGGTTCCATCGACGACGGCATTCAGAACTTGGTTATTGGGGGAATTCTATCACTCGCAGTGTCCAGGGAGCACAACGAAAGATGAAACGCAAAGACACACCATGTTTGTCAGGACCGCGGTAAAATTGAGGGGATCGGTGTCGACACGCTCCCATTTGAGGTAGTTGGGACCTGTGGTATTCCAGCCCTGGCTGCCACCCGGGAAGGTGACCTGGTATGCGAAGGCGGATGAGACGGCCAGGAGGACGCTGGAGAGGACACGCATGGTGGCAAGCGAGTCGGAGCGACGAGACCAACGTTTTGGAAGGCGCACAAACGCCGAGCAAAGGAACTTGGTTCAATTTCCCACGGGACCTAAGGGACAGGGGCATCAATATGATCGCGCGGCCTCGATACACCGACTTGGGAAGACATACTCACTCTACATCGCGATGTACAAATGATGTCCATTTACATCGAAAAGACAGACCAGCACGCGTCAAGCACGGGCCAATGCGGCCCCAGCATCACCCCAAAGGTCCCTTTGGCCCCAGTGACCTGCAATCGCTGCAAAGACCATCCAGCAAGTCGCATCCGACATGTGCGTCCTGTTTTCTGCGAGCACATGACATGAATCCCCCTCAGACACTGCATTCTTCTTCGCGCCCTCGCCTTCACGACTTTGAATGAGCCCGACGCAGGCGCGGGCGAGATTGCGCAGGAGGCTCATCTCGTCAGCAGACAACTCATCATCTATTTTAGTGAGAAGCGCAAAAATCCACCGCCCGTGACTGACAGAAATGGTTGCCATTGCGTCGTTGGGATTCTGTAGATGGATGTTTATCCAGTGTGTAAAGTACATCAGCAGGTGAATTGACATCCGCTGCATTAAAATATTAGCGGAGAAAACAATAAAAGCAAGATGTCGTACGTGATCGATTTCCCGCAGATGACTCGGCGTGACCTCGGGAGGTAAAAGTCTCTCAATGTGCCCTTCTTGAGCTTCCTCCGATACCCAGAGCTCAACTGCGAGTGATGCTGCATTAGTCGATTCTGCGCTTCGAATGGTCCCAGGCGAGCTTGGCTGTCGTGGCAAGTCATACAGGGAAGCGGCCGGTAGGTGAGAGGGTCCGTCTCTTGACTGCACGTCTTGGAGGCTCGTTGTATTTCCAAAGAATACAGCCTCAGTGGGGTCAGCAAGCGCTCGCATGCGGCGCGACCTGCTGAGTTTCTTTTTATCTTTCTGACTCCATGTTGATTCAGGATAGCCAGAGAGGAATTTCCACCATGCATCCCTGTCTTTCTTCTCTGGGATAACCCTCCGTGTTGAACTCGAATGGCCATCTACATGGATTGTCGCCTGGGCCACGTTCTGTGCTATATTATGAATGTATGCGACATATCAATTGAGAGGAATGCGCACTTTTCTCAGGTTGGAGAAATGTGTTTGAAATGCGACCCTCCACTCCTCACAGGGAAGGGTGTTGGTAGATAAAGGTGGAGGCGTATGCACGACGTTCGTCTCAAGCACTTCATATGGGTTCTTTACCCTGGTGATGTGAGGCAATCGGCGTGCATCTCGTCTATGGTTATGGTAAACGCATGTAGAATCTGGTGAAATCGAGACAATACCTGACCAAGAACAAGTATTGCATGCCATCCTGTGGCTCTTGGTCAAAGTCGTATGGGAGGTTCGCGACAGGAAGGTTTTGTTTTCCCGGGGTTATTTCTTCTAAATCGGAGTCGCTCAACTCATCCCTTTTCCGCTTGTTCGCCATGGCGTCGGACGAGCAGCGCTTTAATGAGTAGTTTGGTGTAAGCGCCACGGTCCTACCAGTGCGTGAGAAAATGCGCCTCAGCGGATATTCTGGCAGTTGACCCAATTGACCAACCTGAAGTTGCAACCAACGCTGATCTACTCATCTCCCCCTCCACCAATGGTCGCTGAAGACGATGTCGACCTGGATACTTTGCAGGCTCAGATTGACATGTCCGTGTCTTTTGCGCAAACTCTAGTTGCGTCCTGGATA
>JBBPLJ010000057.1:45127-59869 GCA_038089715.1 Veloporphyrellus conicus
CGCGCACGAGCGATGGAGGAATGAAACCGGGAAGCGGACCTGTCTTTGCTGGGGGTTGCAAGTTCCAATCAGACGTTGGTGAGAATTCGGCAAATAAATAGTGACAAACGACATTGGTGTCGCTTGCCACGTCGCTACTGGAATCAGTCTAGCCAGTATTGATTTCTTGGATTCAAAGCCATGTGCATTAAAACAAGGGACATTATATTAGCGAGATGATATTTAAATCTAGTAGACACCAGGAATAAACTTGTACTTGACAATAGAACAGTAACGTTCCCAGTCTTTTCCGTACTTGATGGAGCAGCGCTCAAAATCACGACCACAGCGATGAATGAGGACCGTGATAAAGAAGACAGAATAGAAGTACGGGATGATGGTTGCCCCACCAATGATCACACCCCAACAGAAGGACATGATCCAGTCGGCGACATAGTTCTAGAATGGTGTCAAAATACGCTCATGCAAGGTAATGCACAGCTCAAGACATACAGGTTTGCGAGAGTACCTCCACCAACCACTAATCAAGAGGCGGTTGCTGCATACCACCTTAAATAAGGTGTCGAGCAAAGAAAAACTGATGAGCTTACCCATGGGCAGTCTGGATGTACTCTGGATTCTTCAGAGTACCCCAAGGCAGCTGGGGGAAGGTGTTGCGGAACGTGGTAATACCCTGGGTCTGCATCTTGAAGCGGCTCTTTTGCGACATAGAGGTATCCCAGCTATGGAAATGCGCTGTTAGAACGCATGACTCAAGATAGGTGAGCAGGAAGCTTACACATAGTATGCTGTGAGCAGCGTAGTGAACAGGAAGACGTAGGTTGGGGTAGAGAACTGGTACTTGGAAGGATCATGCGAGGCCATGTATACTACGGAGTACACGTAGGTCTGAAATGATGGTTAGCACTCTACCGGTGATAAGGGACAACTTGGGCTCACGAATGGGACGCCGGCGAAATTCCAGAAAATAACCATAAAGCCCCACTTTTCATGGAACATATCCCATGTTTGGGGGATACATTCCTCCCCCTTCCCACTATTGCACGACTATTAAGAGGGGGACCATTTTTTTTTGATAATACACACCAAGCATTCAAATAGAGCCAGGTAGCCAGCATCATAAAGGCCATATTCTAGCCAAGCTAGGTGAACAGCGAATGTCACCAGATGATCCAAGACTTACAGGCGTGACATATCCATAGTGATCATACTGGTGGCAAGCACCCGAGACCGCCAAAAAGAAGACAATGACCCAAGGAATGCGAACCTCTGCCCACATCTTGAGATCAATAGGGCCAATGCGGGGGTTCAGGCAAGCGCCCATAAAGACGTCATAGATGAAACTGCCGGACATGCGAATTTGATTCCCAGTTGCAACAGTGAGGAAGTATACCCCAAAGGAGACCACGAAACCGTAGATAATTGCAACCGACATGATGTGTCCGTAGTTGTCAATGATCCCAGTCAGTCGGAAAATGTTGTAGTAGTGGAGTACGGCGGCAGTGATCATTGTGATGTAAATGGACCAGAGGGCATTGCAGTTGTACATGAGCGTCTTGTAACCAAGCGAAGGAACAGGGAGTCCTTCTTGCTGGTAACCCGGCACAACCCAAGCGAGGAAAAGCTGGTAGACGATGAGACCGGTGTAAACTTTCCAGGCATAGGCATTGGGACTGGCATCCTGAGGGCAGGTCACCAACGGGAATCGATATCCAGAAGCGCCAAACACTTACATCGCGAACATGAACCCACATGCGATGAAGAAAGGGAACAATGTCATCCAGAGAAGTAGGCGTGACGAGTTGTCCGTCATAGAACCAAAGACATATCCAGAGGTAATACATGAGTATGGGGAAACCGATCATCATCGCTGTGACACCCCACGGGCCTCCAAACTCGTATCTGGAGAATTTGTTGGTGAGTATAGGTAACATTACAGACATGGTATGCTCACGTTTGGTGTTGGTCCAAGAGCTGGTCGGTCTTGCGGCCTTCATCTGAGGTAGTCGCAGGGACAGGAGACGTCTGTGCGTCGACGCTTCGCTGCCGCAACTCGTTGGTGCTGCCATATGACTGCGACATGTTTGTGTCGGAGCAAGGTCGCGTCTAGAAAGTGGAACGACGCCTGTCATTTTTTAAATTGCAGTTCGCTGAGTCAGCAAGTCACCAATGCCGCTGGCTATGAAATATATTTTAATCGCCTCTCGTAATCGGGACGTGTTGGAACGGAAATTGCCAAGTTGCTTACCACTAACTCCACGACGACGACGACGACCCCCACTTCGAACTCACCGTAGGACGTACTATATATTGGCTTCTTTTACCACCTCCATTGCGTCGTGCACCACAGCAAGTTTCTTACTCCAGTCCTGTGACTCATGGCCTCTTCTGTGTTCTACAAATTTAAATCTCAGAGGGACGAGTCTCGGGTGACTTTTGACGGCACTGCGATTTCTGTGTTTGACTTGAAAAAAGAAATCATTCTTGCGAATAACCTCGGTAAGGCCAATGACTTTGATCTGTATGTCTACGACGCGTCCACCGATCAAGGTGTGTCACTTCGGTAGTGTTAGTGCTCGAATTTTGACGGTCATTTTTCGTCCAGAGTACAAGGATGACTCCCAACTTATTCCTAGGTCATCCTCTGTTGTCGTAAAGCGTATGCCTTCTCAGCGTCCTGGGAAGGGCAAAGCAGCCATGTACATAGCTGGCACAAATGGAAGCGCATCCATTCCTATTTCTGAGTCCGTTCAGAGACCAGGTGGTGTTAATACATGGCACAAAGGTGCCATGTCGAAACGTTTCGACGTGAAAGAAGAGTCCCTGTCCTCCAAAGTTCCGGCTCCTGTACGTGGCTGTTCTAAAGTGGACGCACCACTCGCCAATCGGCGAGTCTTACATTCTCTGCAGTCGAGTACCTCGGTTAGCATTCCGAAGAACTCGGTCACAAAGGAAGACGAAGCTGTTGCAATGGCAGCTATGTTTCAGGCCCAGACGGCCAACTGGGAGGAAACCCAGGAAAAGATGTCTCAGTTGGTGTCTCGTTTATGCGGTTCTTCTGCTTTGTGTAGTAGAATATCTCTTGACATGATCTCTGTTCTACCCTTCGATCGAAACAGCGCCGTTCGAATATATAATAATCCTCGAGGGACGGCTTCCGGGCGCGGTGGCAAGCCTTTCAGTCCGCATCAAACCCATGCACCCGACCGTCCTTTGCCATCATCATATGTGTGTTATCGTTGTGGCCAGAAAGGTGAGTTATTGTGACTTTGTCATGTCGATATTAATTCATCTTGGTTTAGGACATTGGATTCAAGACTGTCCAACGAATAGTGATCGCGAGTTCGACAACAAACCTCGCATCAAACGAACCACGGGTATTCCGCGCAGCTTCCTCAAGGCGGTGGAGAATCCTAACAAGGGTGAAATCGCCCAGGGCGTGATGGTTACCCCCGAGGGTGGTTATGTAGTCGCTCAGCCCGATTCGTAAGCTGCTGTTTCTCGTTATCGGGAGGCAATCATTCATTCTAGTAGAGCATCATGGCAAAAGCAGGTATCTCGGTCGAAGGGCCTCTCTGTGGCAGACGTCCGAGAGCGACCTCCGACAGACCCTGCGCTCGCGTGTTCGATAGACAACAGACTTTTTCGTGATGCCGTGAAAACGCCGTGTTGTGAAACCACGTATTGCGAAGAGTGTATCCAGACTCATCTTCTTGAGCGCGATTTTGTTTGTCCAAAGTGTGGCAAGAAGATCCTGTCTCTTGACAAGTTGGTCATGGATAAATCTATGCGAACAAAAGTTGCAGATCACATTGATAAGGTGATTGAACAGAGCAGAAGGGATGACGATGAAGGTGTGACGAGCGCAAGTTCGGCAGCGGTTGAACAGGTGCTCCGTCTTCAGATTGCTATTCGAGATTTTGACGCTAACGAGCTCCGTCAGTCACGTCAAGGCGATAGCTCTGCTACCGATGATTTTTATTCAGATCAACAGGCCAGCATGGATGTGCCCCAGATGATCGTCGATAGCATTCCTCAGCTTCAGGCGCAGATCAACCAGCTATCCATAGTAATGCAGAATACCTCTTTACCCAATCAAGTGCGACATTCTTCGGAGATGAAATATCACCAACTTCAGATGCAGCTCCAACAAGCACAGGCCCTTGCTGCGACTCTTGCGGTGGCATCTACCCTTCAGCAGCAGCAGCAGCAGCAGCAGCAACAGCAACAACAGATGCCGAGTGCTAATGGTGTAGTGGGCTACAGCATGGGGGGCTACCAGCAAACAGAAACCCAATGGCCGACCTCGTTTCCGAGTCAACAACCCGCTGGTCAGGATTCAGCATACCAGCGACTGCCGCTAAATAATAGACGGCGAAATCTGAAGCGCGAACGACCGTTAGACTTTTTGGAGGTTGGTGGAGAGAACGATAACAAAGTTCCACGGTACTGGGAATGAAGAGTCGACATTGTCCTAGACTCATCTGCACTGTGCATGTACATTCGATACATCCATGGAATAAACTGGCTTTCCCTCGAGGCGGTGTGGTTTGTCAGTAATGAGTAAGAAAAATCGTGTGACTAGGAATGGTGTGACAAAGCGCGAACGTGACTCAAATAAACGCCACAGACGCGTTGCGGCCTTTGAACGCACTCGATCATGCCCAAGGCAACATCCTCCGCTAAAGATCAAAAGTCCATCACCTCGTTTTTTGGTGGAGGCAACAGGAAGCCTTCAAAGCCTGCGACCAAGAAGGCTGGAAAGTCAACGAGGAAAATTGACGACGACTTCAGCACTGGGGAGGTCGAAGACGATGTAGAACCCGAGGACGAGGACGAAGATGACATCCCAGCACAGTATTCCAAGACAGACGGAAAGATAGAATCTTCCAATCTCCCGCCTCTTCACCACATACCCACCATGTTTTCCGATCTCGTTTCCCGTATTCCTCAGATCAAGGACGTCACAGAGTACATCAGAGGTAGAAAGCTTCGCGTCGCCACCATGTGTTCCGGCACAGAGTCTCCTCTTCTCGCTCTGGAATTGATATGCCAGTCCATCCAGGAGCAGCACGGCATCCCACTGGAGTTCGAACACGTGTTTTCATGCGAGATTGAACCATTTAAGCAGGCGTATATCGAGCGCAATTTCAAACCACCACTATTGTTCCGTGACGTGTGCGAGCTTGGAGATGCTGAAGCGTACGTACTCTGTCAACGCCCTGACAAGCTTCTGACGCTGTCCTACAGTACAACCGCATATGGTGCATTAGCCCCTGTACCTGGTGATGTAGACATGCTTGTCGCAGGTACATCTTGCGTCGACTATTCCAATCTCAACAAGGAGAAAAAATCGATCGACGGAGGAGGAGAGTCTGGGCGAACGTTCCACGGCATGATGTCTTGGGTCACTAACCATCGACCGCCTTTGGTCATCCTGGAGAACGTTTGCTCTGCCCCATGGGACAAGGTCAAAGATTATTTCGTGCGTCACAATTACAGTGCCGAATTCATGCGGTTGGACACGAAACAATTCTATATTCCACACACTCGCACTCGCGTTTACTTGCTTGCTGTCGATAAACGGTCGTCCCAGTTGCCAGCTCGGTGGAAGGACATGGTAACGAGCAAGCTGAAGCGGCCTGCTTCGTCGACCTTGGATGCGTTTCTTCTCCCATCAGATGACATGCGCATTCATCAAGCTAGGGAGATGCTTGTTCGAGATGGTGGAACGTCAGAATCGCGTTCTGGACGAATCGACTGGAACAGATGCGAGTCCAGACATGCTCGTGCCAGACTCGAGGAGTTTTTAGGTCCAAAACGTCCCCTGACCAGCTGGGAGGAAGGTGAGCTCTTTTGGTTGGTTTGCCATTTGTCGTCGCCTCAACGTCGTCATTGCAAGGTGGTGCTTGTCGTCTTCCCGACTTCGCTTGGCAAGACTGGGGAGTGCGGCAGGTCGAACGTGTTTGGGATTTGATGGATATCAATCTCCTTCGTTCCGCCAAGATCGGCGTCGATCCATCCTACAAAACGTGAGTATATAATGACATGAGTGCTGTAGCCTGTGCTGACATCCATCCAGGCTTGTCTGGAATCTTTCGCAAAACGTCGATCGTTCAACCGGTTCGAGCAAAACGGGTATATGTCCATGCCTTACCCCGTCTATGATCCCCTATATCACCAACCGCGGTGGACCTATGATCGGAGTCGAGGCATTGGCTATGCAGGGCCTTCCAGCGGACAAGTTGCTTCTTACCCGAGAAAGTCAGGATGAACTGGCTGATCTCGCTGGTAACGCCATGTCTTCAACGGTCGTAGGGTCTTGTATACTTGCCGCATTGGTTATCGGCAAGGACCTTTTGAAGGGAGGAGACGATAAGGAGACGTACGAGACGAAGAAGCTGGAAGCCAAGTCTCAAGAAGAAAGCGATGATGTTATGGACGTCGACCCCATACCGAAACTATCTGTCGAAGATCACATTGCTGGCCTTGAGCAACTGGTCGAACAGCCATTGGATTTGTCCGAGGTGAGGATGAACTCGATGAAGGATGTTCTTGAGTGTGCAACCCGGAGTGTGCGGCTTTGCCTTTGCGAAGGTCGCAAGAACATCACGTCAACGGAGCTACTTCGCTGCGATGACTGTGGTTCATCTTCCTGCAAGAAGTGCGCTGGACGTCCTGAGCACAATTTCAAGCCTTTCGATGTGGAAACGGTCGCACGCATTCCTCCTGGAACTTTCGTCAGGGAGCTCAAATCCGTCCTTCCTATGTGTTTGTCGATCACCGATGCCACCGCTGAGCTCCTTGACGAGCTCAGGTCAGCTTCCGAGGTAACTATTCCCGAGAAGCGTTGGGTTAGCTGGCGTTCGGCCGTTGTTCGCGCTACGGGCTCAGAACTGCGTTTCGTCGAACTCAAGAGACAAGAAGTCTGGTCGGCTGTTTACCAATCCACGTCAGCCTGTTTCGAGTTGTACCTCGACCCCAAGCAGACGGAGTGGCGACTGTACGCGATTCCTCTAGAAAACGAGCCCGCGAATGCGGAGATCCGTCGTCTCCTACAGCTCCCTGTTGCCAGATTCAAATGCCAGGATGGCCTTTTGCAAGGTCATTGGCAATTCGCTTTGCCTTGTAACAGCGAGATTACTGTGACTGTGGCTGGGAGCGAGACGCTTGTGCCTTCCTGGGGGTCCCGCCTTGGCTTGCTAGGTGATGAATTCAGGGATGCCCGTGTTCACTCGCATTTGAAGGTCACTGTACCGGCGGACAAAGTCTCTTCACTCGATCATGACATCTCTGGAACGTATGCTCTATTGGACAGGTGCGGTACAGCTTGCGGGGCTCTCCATAAGCAGAAATCTACTCCTGAAGACAATGAACTTCCATCCTTGTTCATGATGCTCGATCCCACGCGGTGTGGTGACCCCAAAGATGATGCCTTTGTTTTCACCACTACTATTCGAAGATACGACTATGGCGAGTTCCGGCCGATCGTGTGCAAACTGGCTGGTTCGTGGAGACAGTCAGATGTTCCGGGAGTTCAATCGGTCAAATGCCACGTGCCTGTGCAATGGGTATCGTCACCGAAGGTGTCGCTCCAGGTAAGTTCGTCTGGTTATTTTTATTTTATACCAGGATCCACGTATTCTGTAGTCCTCCCAGCTTATTGGTGCCCATTTCGCTGTTCCTCGGGGATCGCTGGAAGTGGCAGTCAATACAGGCGCCTGTGCCAAAGCCCTCGCTTTGTTGTCCTGCACAGTGCCTCTTTCCGATGATGCTGGTCCTGAGTGGCCACGTCAGGGATGGAGAGAGGTCGACAAACTCAATGAACGTACGACGTTCAGGTCACTAGCCTGGTTGCTCGAACGTATTCGGCACGTCGACGACAATTTACAAACGTGGCAGATGATGGACATGCCAGAGGGTCTGCACCAATGCCACAGATGTGCCCCGCCGCCCCCCGCCATCAAGTGGAGCAAGACTGGGAAGAAAGTCGTCGCCGTTGAAGACTCTCAAGAAGCTGGGCAATACGAGCGCGATTTGAAGCTTCGTCCCGCTCCATTCGTCACTCAACTACGTTTGGAACAGGGCACCGGTGTCGTCAAAGTAGGTCTCAACATTGCCTCGTTGCTGCATCGCGCCCTGTCCTGCCTTCCTTCGGAGAATCGTCCCGGTCGACCCTTGCTTTCATGGCGTTTAGACACTGATTTTGCTCCTGCGGTCAAGATTCAACTCCCACCATTCACACTCAGGAGTAACAAGGCAGACCCGGAACATAAGCAGCCGCCCAATTTCAAGCTCGGCCTTCGTAAGGAGCAGTTACGTTCCTTGACCTGGATGCTCGAGCGAGAGGCCATCAACGCCGCTCCGTTTGTCGAAGAAGAAATTTCGGAGGCGGTTCTCGAGCCTTTGGGTTGGCGTGCAGAGGGTCGTGCACAAAGACCTGTCGAAGTTAGGGGTGGCGTGCTCGCGGACCAAGTTGGGTACGGCAAGACCGCTATTACTCTTGGTCTCATCGACTGTTCCTATCAAAAGGTCGTGGAGGAGTTCAAGCGCAAGACAGATATCTCCGGAAAAGTTCCCGTGAAGGCCACGTTGGCCATCGTCCCACCGCATCTCACTCGGCAATGGCAGTCAGAATGCAAAAAGTTCGCACCAGGCCGCTTCAAAAAGGTGGTGGTCATTGCGACCGCCACAAACATCAACTCGTTGACGATTGAAGATGTCCAAGAAGCCGACCTCGTCATTGTTGCGTCGAATCTATTTCAAAGTGCGGTTTACCTGGGGAACCTCGAGTCCTTCGCGGCTGGTGGTATCCTTCCGTCTCAAGACGGCCGATACTTCAACGCTCGACTAGATATTTGTTTGGAAGCCTTGAAGGCGCAGGTGGAACGCCTGAAAAATGAGGGTGCTAACAGCGTCATAAAAACGATACGGGACGTCCGCAGACGGGGTAAGCTGCCTTCCCATCCTGCCCAAGCCGTAGTGCCTGACGTTCGTCGCAGAGGAGGAACTAGAGGCCGACATTTTTGTCGCACCGAAGCGCCTCAAGGGCAAGTCATACGCCCTCGCTCAGGAGCAGAAGGACCAGGAGGTGAAAATCAAAGCCAAGAAAGAGCATTTCCCTGCCAAGCCGACGCCCACAGGCAAGACGCCCGAAGTCGTCCTCAATACTTCGAAACCAAAGAAGCGGAAGGTCGAGGAGACAGATGACACTTCAGATGGAGAAGAGGCTGCTGCGTCAAGGCCCAAGCGGGGGAGCAGTCGAAAAGCAATTGTCATTGATTCCGATGACGATGTCGATGGTGATGATGGCAGTGATTACGAGGACAAGGGTGCGGCAGATGAGCCCGAAGAAGAGGATACTCACAGCGACGACGAGAATGACGACGATCTGCCCAGTGTTCGGAAATTACGGATTTCTCGTGGTAACCCTACTCCTCTACCCTCGTCTGAGGAAGAGAGTTCAGCGATTGAAGTGTCTGACGACGACGAAGAAGAAGAGAAACCGCAGAAGCGCAAGGCCAACCCGAAGAAGGCCGCCAGCAATAAAGGCAAGGCCAAGGCCAGTACCAGTTCGTCGAAATCCGAGGATGACAGTATGGACGTCGAAACATCCTCTTCGCCATCCTCCGAAAAATCGAACGGAAAGAAGAGAAAGGCGGCGAGCACCAAGGAAGCACCGGCCAAGAAACAGAAGCGCCGAGAGGACACCGACCCTTGGCGCCTTGAAAGCGTTGGCGTCAGGAGGGATTGGACGCAAATGAAATCGCCGCCTCTGGAAATTTTCCACTTCTCCCGTGTTGTTGTCGACGAGTACACCTATTTGTCCGGAAAAGTACATTCCATGGTCACGAAGCTCACGGCAGACCGTCGATGGGTGCTATCTGGTACTCCACCTATCCACGACTTTGGCGCTGTCAAGACGATCGCGGCCCATCTTAACCTTCACTTGGGTGTTGACGATGACGGAGAGGGGCAATCTGCCATGATCAAGAAACGCATCAGGGAGCAGACGAGTGTGTTCTAAAGCGTCTCTTACGATTCCGTGCCGCTAACGATCATCCTTAGAGGTGGAAGCCTTCCACTCCTTCCGCGAGGTTCACACCCAAGAATGGCATGCCCACCGTCATAATATGGGTCAAGTTTTCTTGGACACGTTTGTTCGCCAGGTTCGTACTATCTTTTTTTTTATCTGAGCCACATCATTCACCGGAATCAAATGGCAGAACATCGCAGAGATCGATGAGATTCCATGCACATTCGAAATACAAAAAGTGATACTCCCTGCTGCAGAACGTGCTATCTATCTAGAACTGGAGCATCACTTGCGCGCGCTAGACATGACCATAAAGCGAACGAAGAAGACTGAGAGCGACCGAGAGAAGCGACTGAACAATGCGCTCGGTGACAGCAAGTACGTATTAGCAACTTCGCACTGAACGGTACCTTATTGACCATTATTAGGACGGCGGAGGAAGCACTTCTGAAACGCTGCTCCCATTTTGACCTGGATAGTTACGAGGACAATTCGAAAGAGAATGCTATGAAGGCTTGCGAAATTATCGTCAAAGACCGTACGAAGCAGTTGGATGACTGTAGAAGCGAGCTCCTCCAGGAAATCAAGGACGGCGTCAAGCGTGAAAGAAAGATAGGAAAGCTCAGCGAGGAGTCGATGTTCCAAGAATACGCTCGCGTTACCCGCCTGGAAGGTGTCGGGGACCACGAAGCAACGGAAATGGTTCAAGCTCTTCTCGACGAAGCTGAGGTCCCCGTCCTGCCCGCAAACCACTGGAAAAATAAGTCCAAGGGAAAAGATGAGAACCTGTCAAACACTACCAAGGATCTTATCTGGGATCACCGCGAGAAAACGCATAATATCCGCAAGCTGACCAAGGAGCTCGTAGGACGAATACGTTCTCGTCGCTATTTCACCGTCGTCCGTGACCTACAGAAGCAACGAGAGACGCCTCCAAAGATCACGTGCCCTGGATGTGCTAGAGACGAGGTTCCGATGCACGAAGTCGCCGTCCTCTCGTCCTGTGGGCACACGGGTTGTATGACGTGTGTCAGACAGAGCGCGGATCGCGAAGAGTGCGTTTACTCAGCCTCCGGGAAATGCATGGCCGCTGCTAGGGTCCTGAACATCGTCAAGGGAGAGACACTTGGCGTTGACGACGAAGCTCGCGATGGGAATGGCAGGCATTTTGGGAAGAAGTTGGAGATGGTCATTGACATGATCAAGTGGGCACCTCGCTGCGTACTACGCTTTCGCTAACTCTACTGCAGAAAAACGATCCCCAAGAAAGAGCGTGTCCTTGTCTTTGTCCAGTTCCCGGACCTCATGGCTAAAGTCGCCAACGCATTGAAGGTACATAAGATCAAGTTCCTAGAAATACGTGGCTCCGCATCACAGAAGAGCAAAAACCTGGAAAAGTACCAGAATAACGACGGTGAAGAACGGGTGCTTCTCCTAAATGTCATGGATGAAAGCGCTAGTGGTGCAAACCTCACTTCAGCCAATCATGCCATTTTCCTCTCGCCACTCCTTGCGCCGAATCAGGAGATCTATGACGCTTGTGAAACGCAAGCTGTTGGTCGGTTGCGACGATACGGACAGGAGAAACACGTCATGATCTGGAGTTTCTTAACGCTGGACACTATCGACGTCGAGATCTATGAGCAAAGGACGATGAAGAAAGTAGCTAACTAGAATCTTTGCTATATTCCATCTGCCCGCAGGACAAGATATCTTTGTATACCATGTTGCATAGGAACCATGCTAATGCCAGTTGATCAGTAGTTACCGCACTAGAATATGATATCATTTCATTGTCCCAGACTCGAATGGCTTAGCTGAAGTCAAGTTGAAATTCAAAAATCCTTATTGCAATCGGGAGGTTGCTTGTGCGAGCTCCGAGTGCTGTTCTTCCGCATAGATTACAGGATTATAAATATATGCTACAGAGAGGGTATGGAATATCAGTGGTCGGGACAGGCTACTTGCTAGACATGACGTATCCTGTCGTGTCAAGGATAGCCTTGCCGCATATCGAACAAAGGCCCTTTTTATAAGCGCAACCTGATGGCCACAATCAGGGACGTCCATCGTAACAAAAGAGCAGACATACCATGACAATATTTGGCCTTGTTCTGTGTGACTGGCTGCTTACAATCCTTGCATTTGCCTTGATACGGCTTTGTTGGACAGGCCGTCGATAACTAGCGAAAGCGACGATAACGTAGGAACATACCTGGAACCTATTCTTTGAACTACCCGGCCGCGTAAGGAGCTTGTTCTCCCCAATTTTCCGCGAACCCTCCTTGATACCGCTGGACGTAGAGGTGAACGGGTCTGGGGCGGCAATTTTGGAGAGTTTCTAGCAGGCAAGTCAGCGAATTAATGAGTCTTGTGTGCAGGATGGACTCACCGATTCACACTTTTTGCAGACCATAGCTGTTGAGCGTCACAGCCAGCGAATGCGGCCGAGTGACATGCAGATTAGTAAGCAGGCGGATTCAGAATGGTCGCGGGATGGTGACCCCTCGTTCCGAGCTACTAACCTCAAGCATCAACCACATTACGCAGGCCAAACGGATCCAGGGCTCTGGTACGACGACCGTATCTACACGCGATCCCGTCGCAAGTACGGAACACTGAACTAACTGTTCTGAGCCCAGCTGTCACTCCGTGCCAAAGGACCCCTTCCCAATATGGCCAGCCTTATTGTCGCAAGAACTTCTGGGTGGGTAACACGGGTGACCAAGATAATATTCCCCTAAATATCTATTCACAGGAGATGCGTTGACATGGCGAGACCACAAAAGACTTCTCGGTCCCGCTCTTTATGTCAGTATTGTCTTTACGCTCGCGGCAATCTAGCCCCGGGAGCTTGGTTCGGGGCCACTCTGGCTCTACGTATTCTTGTCGTGTTCTCGTGAAGTTTGAAGTGTTCCCAACGGTTCTCCGCTTAACCCTTGTCGACGGTGAAGTGAGGCGCGCCCGACGCCTTTTGTCTCTAGGTTCGACGACCCTGGCGGGGGCCCGACGTATATAAATCAGATCACCAGTGGTGATGCAACCTCACCATTCAGTGTCGGCGTGCTGGTCATGTCTTTCTTCGCGCTCTCCAGCGACATTATACTAATTATCTTAGAAGAACTTGATCCCTTATCATTATTTCACTTCTGCTTGGTATGTCTCACTACTCTTTCGCCCGTTGAGCTCGACGCCTGACCCTCTTATCATTAAGGCTTCTAGAGCTATATGTGCTATTGTTACACACTCGACAACTCTACGTTATCATTATGAGCTCGCGGTATGTGGTATGAAAGATGGCCCTCCAGATGGCTGCGCCCCGAGGACCCGGCTTCTCTCCCTTCTTGGCTATAAGCGAGGATGGCCAACCTTAAGTCCGAGTGCCGAAGACCGGCTCTGCATCACACCACCTACGATCATGGGCGTTTCCGGAAACTACCTCTTTCATGCCAGCCAGAGCCCCCTTAATAACGGTTTCGAATGGATACTGCACGTTTATCAACTACGCTCCTTCAGAATGTCTCCCAAGTCTAGACTACTCTATTATCAACATAACGTGCCTTTTGAAATACGAAAGGTAGCTATCGATGCTTCCCAAGAGTTGATGGTCTTGGCGCAGCTTTTCTTCCCCCCACAACAGTAAGTCATCCTCGTCGAGTTTCTTGTTCTGACTGACTCTTTTGTTTCGTAGGAACTCCGCTATAACTGTTATGCTACATATTCGTAATCTTTATATCTGCCAAGACCACCCGCGAGCCACTCAGCCGAGATTAAGCTTCCAAACGGACTGGTGGGGTGACTTCCCACCCGGTCAGCGACTTTCGATCGAGCAAGTACAAGTCTGCGGGCCCCTTGTCGCTGTATCTGTTCGTTTGGAGCTAGAGAGCGGAGAAGGGACCACAGAATTAGTCGTCTTCAATTGGTGTCGCGGTGGTAGCCCGGTTCGCACTGTAGGTATTTTATCTTGGCAGGCTGGACCGATATAAATTGATTTCCCATCCGCTAGTTCACAGGCGATCTGCTCTCCTTTGACCTCGTCGATGAATCTCGTCTTATCGTCGCCTCCCATCCTGATGAGGACGAATCCGATGATAGCACATGGGAAAGGAGATCAGACGGCCTTTACGCTAGCGAGAAGGGGAAACGTGCGCCTCAGATCACCGTCCAGGAGATATATAGGTCCCACGATCAAAGCTTTCCGAGCTCAAGATCATATGAATTCGCAGAGGCATGGAGTGGCGTTTCCTTTGTGCAGCTCTGTCCCAACCACTCCCTGAATACGCCGCCACCTCCGGGGACCTTGTTTCATAGTGATCCTTCCTGTCGCTTGACAGCTGTTCTCCTGGAGTTTCAGCCGCACTCCATCCCAAGTGGATGTTCCCGCAAGATAATTGTCGTGCTCGACCAGTCCAAGTTAACGCTGGCGGAGGAGAGGTTCGATACAGTGCGTTGGGAAGACTGGCAGCACCATTGCGTAGTACTTAATCTGCCGGACCGCGCAGACGCTGTCCAGCTGTGCGGTAGGCGACTCACATTTCTCGAGAACCTCAAGGAGACTGCCGCCACCGCTGTCGACTCGACAAGTCGGGTGCATATCTTGGATCTGAACCCTTGGATGGCGGACTTCCTGTGGTCACTCTCGCACAGCAACCCGCCGTGGAGATGGCGGGATACCCTCACAGCACTCAGTACCGTCTTTGCACACC
>JBBPLJ010000058.1:16780-30056 GCA_038089715.1 Veloporphyrellus conicus
AGCGATATCCCAGAACCTTTCCGAAGCATTCAAGGCTGGCACATATCTCAAAGACGGACCGCCTAAAGGTGACTCGCCCTTGTCTGCGTCGAACCCTTTCTCGGACCCCGCTGCTATGGAGGGGATGATGGCGGGGATGAAAACGCAGATGGTGATGATGGTGCCGCAAATGGTCATCATGGGCTGGATCAACTTTTTTTTCCAGGGGTTTGTCCTAAGTGCGTTTCGTCTGGTCTCATGCTGCGTGTTGCTCAAGGTTTTCCAGTCAAATTGCCATTTCCCCTGACCCTCGGGTTCAAGTCTATGCTTCAGCGTGGCATCGAAACGCCTGATATGGACGTACGGTGGGTATCGTCGCTGTCGTGGTATTTCCTCAATTTTTTCGGCCTGAACGGGTTGTATCGCCTCATCTTTGGGGTTGATAATTGTGCGTGTTTCCAGTTGTTTTTCCGAGTTTTAATGATGACGTACGGCCCTAGCTGGTGATGCTACGCGTGATATGACCATGTCCCCATTCGCGGGCATGGGAGCATCGACTGGGCAGCCACAGGATTACGCCAAATTGTTCAAGGCGGAGAGGGACAATCTGGAATTTGCGGAAGGGCTGTATACCTGGGCAGCGGAAGATGTGGAGAGCAAGGTCCTGAGCAAGTATGGGAAGCTGGCTCCGAGTAGAGAGTAGCGATAGTACATTATAGTATCATCTAGGAGCAACACAGTATCGTTACATGACCGAAGACGTACATATCTGGGAAGATCGCGACCAAAGTCCAACGATCTGGTTGGCGGTGACGGGGGGAGATTAAAGGGTGATAATGCTACATGAGAGTACTTCGCGAGCATTTATGCGATAAGGTACGATGCAGGGAATTCCGGGGGATTCTATACTAGGCCGTCGTACAGAGACAGGGCCTTGTTTGGAGTGCATCACATGGTTGCCCTAGGGAAAATGGGATCATGTGGGGGGGGCTTACCTGGACTATAGTCGGATCTTGCTTGCTGCCCTCTACGAATTCGTCATAAGTAAGCTTTGCGTCCTTATCTCGATCCATATGTCTAAAGATCTTGTCCACACGCTAAGCGAAGATCAGCTGAGGCATGAAGGAGAGGGGGAGGGCGGGACCTTCTCGGGGGTGTCTTCGTCGGCGGGGAGCTTGACCATCTGGCCGGTCATCTTGTAGATGGAAGCGACGATCTGGAGCATTTCGTCGTAGGTGATGAAGCCGTCCTTGTCTATGTCATAAAGCTGGAATGCCCCTGAGGGGGAGTGAGATGTGTGACGATGGGGAGGGGGGGACGTACACTTGAGCTTCTCGTCCAGACGGCCGCGACTTGTGACGCTGAGTGCGCAGATGAACTCTTTAAAGTCGATCGTGCCGTTTTTGTTCTCGTCAAAGACATTGAAGACATAGTCTGCGAACTCGCCAGGGTCGCCGAACGGAAAGAATTGCTTGTATATGCGACGGAATTCGGACCTGTCGAGCTGGCCAGACGGACAGTCCTTGAGGAAACCCTTGTACCTAGCGCAGGGTCAGCGAGGGCAGAGGAGAGGGTGGACGGAGAGACCATTGCTGTAGCTCCCGCTTGTCGACTGGGGAGGGGTGAGCGGGGACGGAGTGGAGTGGGCTGGGCTTACAGTAGGTGTTCTTTTGGAGATCAGCGAGCTGGTCGGTGGAAAGCTTTGACTGCGACTTGCCCATGGTCGATGGCGATGGAAGATCTGTAATAGAGACGAGCCCTTTTTAGGATGGATATAAGAGCGTGCGGTGGGTGTGGGTGTCTCTCCTCCCCACCACTCGAAGATGTGCTATCAGTACAACGCCCCGACCGACATCGCCGCGGTGCCCTGTCCGATGTGCAAGGTGTTCAAGCCCAGCGCTGCCCGGTATACTCTCTGCCCCCTCCCCGCGCAGCCCCTCACCACATCACCCACAGCTGCCCACACCTACGCGACGTCTGCTACAACAGAGCCAACCATCCCCGCATCGACGTCGTCCATCTCAAAAACGCCGAAGGTCCGTCCCTCTCTGCCCGCTCCACTACCCGTCTCCAACCCCCACACAGTAAAGTCCTTCAATGGCTGTGGTTACTGCAAGGTCTACTCCCCTCCTCTCCTCCGATCCCCTCCGTCCTCACCCCCTTCCGCCACAGTGGGTTCGCTCCAACCCGAAACTCACCGTGTACAACAACAATGGCTGGCCCGGTTGCTGCCGTCCCCCTACCCAAACCGAGATGCGCCTCATACAGCCCGCAGACTGGCCCACCGTCAGCATCGTGCACAATATACCCATGCCTCCGGAGATAAAGTCCGTCCTCGATGCCATTCTCTCCAGAGGCAGCCCCCTTCCCCCTATCATCTCCGCCCGCGCGCAACCATCCCCCACCCTGGATCGTCGCAATAGCATCAGCACGCCATCCACCAAATCCTGCCAGTCAACTTCAAAGACTCAGCCCGTCGCCATCCCCTCACGCGGTCGTTCCGGCGGCAGTCCCGTTCCCCAGAGCTCGGCCCTGGGGGGCACCACACCTCGCTCCTCTGCCCCCACGCCCGATCAGCACACGCTTTCTCGCCGCCAGACATACACAGAGGGTTCCAAAGACAAATCGCGCGCCCCTTCGGCACGCAGACATGTCGACCAAGACGGTCCGCTCGCTCGCCGCGGCGGCACATCTCGGCCCTCTCTTGCCGCCGTCGCACCGTCGTATTCCCCTTCGAGACCCTCTGGTGATTCCCCCACCCGGCACCCATATCCCTCCGCTTCGCAAACGAGCCTCGTAGATCCCTATGTAGCAACCTCTCAAGAGGCTCCCTTTGGCGGCCGAACCCTTTCTTCCAAAAGGTCGACTCTGGAGACCGCCATGGCTGCCCTGGAAGTCAGCAGCTCCTCCGAGAGCAGCAGCGATAGTGGTAGCTCCCGTGGCTCCCTGTCTGATGCCACCGTCATCTCCGATGGTGCATTCACAGACTACTTGTCCGATGAATCCGAGGCCGAGCTTCAGAGACAGGCAGAGGCAAAAGCAGCCTTGGTTGCTCAGAATCAGGCAGAGGAGCTCGAGTTTAAGGCTGCTCGCCAACAGCTTGCAGGTGTCGGCTTGCGACCGCCAAAGGCTTGGGATGATACCAACGAGAGTGCACCGCGTGCGGCCTCACATGCCTCTGCCTTCCCCCACCACCCTGCCTATCACGCAACACCGTACGCATCCGCAGCAGTCGCACATTCTGCTCGAGGTTAGTCAACGGTGGGGAATGCGTATGAATAAATATCTTTACACAATCTGGGTTTCCGTATGTATCTATGCCCCTCTGTCCCTTGCTATCGTGCGCCACCCACATCCATTTTGTCGGGGTTCTGTCTTGTGTATTATTATGTATATCCATGCTCGGTCCTGTAGAGATTCGCTTCAGCCCACGAGGGTCCGATTCGGAGCCACTGCCGAGCTCCTAACAGCAGCCAACACGCGAGGCACTGGCTTTTGTTCTGTCCTCCATGCACCTCGCTCGACACTCCATCACCCCAACAAATCCAGTCCAGATCTTCAATGCCCAGTTCGACGTGGACGGTCAGATATTCACTGCTTCGACACCCGCTGGTTTCGCCGTTTACCAGACGTGGCCACTCGGGCTACTTCGCAAGAGAGGCATGCATTCGATCTCGGCGCCCTCGTTGATCTCTGACATGTGCACACAGAATTCACAGGCGGCACGCTCGCTGCTGTCGTCCCCTGCCACACGTCCTCGCTCCTCTTTCTCCTCGGCGGTGGTCCCAGCCCACTCTATCCACCAAACAAGGTGATTTTATGGGACGATGCCGTGGGGATCGACGTCGCCGAGTTAGAGTTCAGGGAACGGGTCCGTGGAATCGTCTGTAGACGGGGCTGGCTTGCCGTGGCTTTGCGACGCAGAGTCGTCGTCTTCGAGGTACGTGATACCGTCATCAGAAAGGCGGAATATGATACCTGTGACAACCCACGAGGTAGGATGCTTCCCTCCGCGATGCTCGCGATATGGGACTCACGCCATCTTCAAGGGATCCTTGCAATAGCTACCGCAGCCTATGCCACATTACTTGCAATTCCAGGTAGGCAGATGGGGCATGTCCAACTCGTGCATCTACCTCCATGCATCCCCCCTGCACCTCTTGGACCTCCGCCGTCTGTTCCTCCATCCAAACCGCCGCCGCCGCCACTGAAGCATCCAGTATCAATGATCGCAGCCCATGAGTCCGCTTTGACGACGCTCTCATTGCCTCCAACGGGGCGACTTCTGGCCACCACATCATCACGGGGAACGCTTGTCCGCATATGGGACACCACTTCCGGGAAGCTTCTTCGCGAATTCCGTAGAGGGGCAGACACAGCGGAGATCTATGGCGTCGCCTTCCGGCCTGACGAGAAAGAAGTAGGTGTATGGAGTGACAAAGGAACTGTCCACGTATTTTCGCTGGTCTCGTCCGGAGCGTCGTAGGTTGATTGTATCGTTTGACACCAAACAGCTTACCTTCGCCAAGCAGAAACCGGCAATCGTCTTTGTCGCCGCTTGCTCCGTTTTTGCCATTGCCCAAATACTTTGATTCGGAATGGTCCTATGCACAATATCGGATACCCGCACAAGCTGCTCATATTTCACTTTCCTCGACGTCCACCGTCCGCTCGTCACACACCAACATCGCTGCGGATGAGAAGTGTGTTGTTGGATGGATTGTGGTCGCACCTGAACCCACTGGGACGGTCCCCGAGTATCAGCTTGTCGTTCTAACTTACAGCGGAGGGTGGTATCGGCTTGCATTACCTCCCACAGGGTCATCTCAAGCCTTGCTACCTGTAGCCGGGTCCCCTCCGAAATCGCCGACAGTGCCTCGTCAACGGACCTCCAGCATATCCTCTGTCACGTCTCTCCCGGAAAAGGGGAAGGGGAAGGAGCGGGAAAGGGAGAGAAAGGGGAGTCGTGACTTGGTTCTGCAAGAGTACAGAAAGTATGGACGATGGGACGGCTGGGGTTAGCACATAATAGTATAATATTGAATCTTGTAGTACACGATATTTTGATGATTCATGTGACAATTTCATGATGGGATCGATAGGCAGTTCGGCTCGGCTTGATCAAGTTACCACCAGCCTCCAGGACTTGCTCAGCTCAGCTCACTCACATTGATAGGATGCCAATATCTGTCGGGACTCCTTTAGGCCCAGGATCTTCCACTTGTGGTTATTGTGGACCACCAGGGCAGAGGAGCTTGGCTGAGACCAGTGTCAAGAAGGCTGGCCTCATCGCATCTCAGCTATCCTGTGCTGTAAGTGTCTTCGTTTTGTCGCCGGGTCGTGATCGTTCATTCGCGAAAAGGTGTACCAAAAGATGATTGATCGCGGATGGAGGAGGTCCGGGTCGTATTGTTATGCCCCCGACCTCCGTCGTTCCTGCTGTCCGCAGTACCCAATCAAGTTCGTGGGGCTCCTGTGTTCCCTCTCTCCCAGATACATCTCGAGGACTCTCTAACAGGCTTGATGCTCTCGCCTTTAAACCGTCGCGCAGTCAGCGAAAGCTTTTGAACAGGTGAGAAAGAATGTACTAGTTGGGAGTGTCAGCCTGAGTGTGTTCTAATACAACTGGCAATAAGATGGAACCGCTTCGTTCAGGAAGGCGGACATGCCGATGCAACTTCTGACCAGTCAAAGCGAAAAGGCTCACAAGCGACCGCGTACAGCCTGGTCTCTTCCATTCATGGCTCTGAGCGAGCATTCTTGCCTGCTGACGAGGAGCCCCAGCATGTATTTCAGGTACGTGGCGTGTCGTTGTAGCCTGCTTCCTCTGAAAATGAGTCATATAGGTGACACTCGAGCAGTCGTCGTACACCGATGAAAAGTATGCACTATATGTCGCATATCAGACACAAATTCATCACGACGACGACAATACGCCACGTTCGTTCAGGCGATTCTTGGTGCAGTCACCGCTGGTAGTGAGTATCTCGTGCCCTTTCTCTCTACTTGTCATGTTTAATGAATGAAGCCAGAACCCATTCCCTATCAGACGCCACCTCCCCAGCACCTGCCATCACGTTTTGGATCCTATCACCAAATGTATAGATTAGACGGTGAACTGATCGCCGTAGGGGTGATTGACATTTTACCTGGTTGCGTTTCTAGCGTCTATTTCATGTACAATGCAAAGTGGGAGAAGTACTCTTTAGGAAAGGTATGTGGAGCGTTGATTATAGATCCGAAACACTGACGCGTCAATTTGCGTGCCAGCTTAGTGCTCTTCGGGAGGCAGCACTAGCAAGGGAGATACACGACGCTGGGCTTCCCTCGCTGGATGCGCTGTACATGGGTAGTAGTATCATTCTAGCCTCTTTCTTCTCACTGACATGTCCTCGTCAGGGTTTTACATTCATTCATGCCAGAAAATGAAGTACAAAGGAGACTATGCTCCCTCTTTCCTCGTCGATCCGGTAGGTGTACCATACAATAAAGATCGGATTCTCTGACGAGCCCATCGGCAGGAGGATTTCACGTGGCACCCTTTGAAGAACTGCGTCCAATTGTTAGACAAGTATCATTACGCTACTTTCTCTCAGCCCGAACACTCCCTAGCCGGTCCAGATGATACGGAAGAGGGTGAGAATCTTGACCGAGTGGAGTGTATGCGCTGAACTATTGTAGCCTATGAGGTCAAAATCGATGACGACGACGAATTGGCGAGGGAGGTTAGATCCATTTACGCTATTCAAGATAACGTCGTTTCCTTGATCCCTGCGACCGTGCGTATCTATTTTTTGTGCCTTGTCCACTGAGGACTGTTTGGTATAGATGTCCACAGGGTGGAAAGATGAATATACGCGCCAGGAAATGGTGGCTTGCATACGTGCTCTTGGTCCGGAACTATCCAAGGAGGTTATTTTCAGGATGTAGAGTTTGGCGTTGATCTATGTTTCTTTTTGGTTTGGGGCCCATCGTTTGACCTATACTACTGAATGCCAATGGACCGAGCGATGTATTTTAAGTTGCTAGGGTCGCAGCGATTAAAGGAGCATAGCTAAGCTAGTAGTAGTGTATTCAACATTGTTCATCCCACGCTGCATCACGAGACAGGCGGGCCCGCTGTTGTTCTGGAATCTGAATCATTTCGAAGGAGGTCGCGTACTTGTCCCGCAATACCGTGTCTTGTCAACTGTTATGATGTCCGACTTCGCACATTATCTCGATTCTTTGATCGCTTCCTCGAGCACGAGCTCTGATTTGAATGCACAAGCTTTTGCAGAGTGGACAAGGTGCACAACTTGGTGTCTTTGGTGATTTTGATGCTAACAAGACATCAGTCCCAAGGCGTTTACCAGCCACGGTGGTATGCAAGCGTTTCACGCCGGACCCAAAGTATTGAACGCTTAAACATGTAGATGGGCTGCTCGAAGTCCCCGAAGATAATCCAAGTAACGAGTCATGGCCTACCGTCCTGGATCTCTTCTCCGGAGACATCGAGTCACCCGCCGTGAAGACTGTCTATGAAAGAATACTTGAGTGTGTCCTCTTCCGGAATCGCTTTTCAAGTTAGCTGAATCATCCGGCGAACCAGCGAAGCAGACCCCCACCATGTGCTACAACACCTGGTAGAACTACTTTCCAGCTCACGCACGGATGGCGAGATTTCGAGTGAAGTCGTCGAACTCGTGGGCTTTGATCAGATCGAATTGGTCATGGAATTGCTAGGATCGCGCCGTACAGCTGCAGAAGAAGTAGGCAAGCTTACTTTTATGCTGCATTGCGCGTACATGAAGTTTTCTGCAGCTCTCTCGTTACTTGCACCCGAGACAAGGACAGGAAACCACTTCTAAGTCGTCGGGTAAGGATATCTTATTTTGTTGTGCTATATTGCGCAATCAACCTTGTCAGTGGGAATCTCGAGTAGTCTTGCGCCACAGGACGCTCGCCGTCGCATCGACGAAACGCTGAAGGCGAATGCTGCACGCCCTTTATTCACTAGATCGGCGGTGAGTCTCTATGTTCCATACGGTATCAGTTGGACGTTAACATCCATCAGCAAGAAGCCCCCGAGGTGTTGCCACATGTCTATACTTCCTGGGCTAATGTTGGTGGCGGAAGCATTTTATCACAGTACGGAAGCAAATACACGCTTCCAATTGGAACTCAAAGACATGATCACGAGGTCGGCTCTTGAGAGTTTATTGCTTGCAACCCGTCTCACACGTTCTTCAGGATTATGAAGAAGTGGTCATACCTCCCGCTAAAACGGTTCCACCGCGACGATCTGAACGTCTTATACCCATATCTGAATTGGACGAGCTAGCTCGAGGATCATTTCCAGTAAGCACTTCATGTACCTAAATGAAGGCCGGCTCTAATCCAAATCCATCAGGGATACGCATCTCTGAACAGGATACAATCCATTGTCTATCCCACTGCTTACCGTTCTAATGAGAACATGCTCGTTTGCGGTGAGCGTTTGAACCCGACTGTTAAACTACCCAGGCCTTTAATTAATGTCCAATAGCTCCAACTGGTGCTGTAAGCGGTTTGATCCAATATATTGCAGGATGATGATGATAACTTTGTGTAAAAAGGGTAAAACGGATGTCGCTATGTTGACCATCCTGCGCGTCTTAGATCAGCATAGGTCGACAATTGCTTCAGGATTACCTATAGGAGCGTCCATAAATCGTGACAGCTTCAAAATCATATATGTGTAAGTCTAAATGGCTCCTTCATACTACACATACTTATAGTAGGAATACAGTGCACCGATGAAGGCTTTAGCTTCAGAGATTGTCCAGAAGCTCGGAAAACGCCTAAAATGGCTGTCAATACTAGTCAGAGAACTGACCGGTCAGTACTTTCCGCATCTTCTCTAGACCATGTGAAATAGACTAATTTACTTCTATAGGTGACATGCAGCTGACAAAGGCCGAGATTGCGGAAACTCAGATGATCGTTACCACTCCTGAGAAATGGGATGTGGTCACTCGGAAACCAACAGGCGAGGGAGAACTTGCATCTGTGCGTATCTTTGCATCTAAGCGAACAATATAATTGAGCAACTATTGCAGAAACTAAAACTTCTCATTATAGATGAAGTACATCTGCTCAATGAAGAACGAGGTGCTGTGATCGAGACCATCGTTGCTCGAACTCTACGCCAGGTGAGTGGTAGGTCGAAAAGTTCTATGGCAGACTTTACAGCTGGAATAGGTAGAATCTAGTCAATCCGTCATCCGGATAGTAGGTTTGAGTGCCACTCTTCCAAATTACATCGATGTTGCCGAATTCCTGAGGTCCGTGACATTTCGAAGGTAAAAGGCATCTTTTGACTTGAATTTACCTAGTGTTTCTCGATATACCGGCATGTTTTATTTCGACTCGTCCTTTCGACCGGTTCCGTTAGAGCAGCATTTCATCGGCATTAGAGGCAAACCCGGGAGTGACCGATCAAAAAGGAATCTTGACCGTGTTACGTTCGAGAAGGTATCAGATCTGGTTCGCCAAGGTCATCAAGTCATGGTGTTTGTTCATGCACGCAAAGAAACCGTCAACGCGGCGCGCATGCTTAAAGATTCTGCTTCCCTAGAGGGTGTGCTAGATGACTATAATTGTCAAGACCATCCACAGTGGGGAATCTTCCGCGGGAACATTGGCGAATCGCACAACAAGGAGATGAAGCAACTTTTCGACGACGGCTTCGGTATTCACCATGCTGGGATGTTGCGATCTGACCGTAACTTGATGGAAAGAATGTTCAAGGAGAGAGCAATCAAGGTGTGTGCAATCCACATTTATTCTAGCATTAGTTAATGCTATCCAAGGTTCTGTGCTGTACTGCCACCCTGGCATGGGGAGTCAACTTACCTGCGCATGCAGGTGTGTGATGAATCAAAGTTATTGGATGATGCCCACAAAGTGGAATAGTTGTCATCAAGGGCACGCAAGTATATGACAGCGGAAAAGGTTCATTCGTGGATCTCCCTATTCTGGACGTCCTGCAGGTGTTCGGCAGGGCTGGACGCCCCGGGTTAGAAAGCAGTGGCGAAGGATACATCTGTACGACGGAAGACAAACTTACACATTACCTTGATGCTGTTGCTTCGCAGGTGAGCAGAGTTCTCACCACAGTGTTTGATGGATATTCTGACGAGAAGCCATACTAGAACCCGATCGAATCACAGTTAGCCAGCGTTCCTCCTATTTTCGAGCCGGCACTCAACTTTAGCAGATTCCGGTTTGGAATGGTGGACGCTTTGAATGGAGAGATCGCCCTCGGGACGGTAGCAAGTGTCGCGGAAGGCGTGCGTTGGCTTGGGTATACATATCTTTTCGTCCGAATGCGTAAGAATCCTATGCAATACGGTAAGGGCAGGTCCGAGAATCGAGCGCTATAACTAATACTGGAGAAGGAATTCCACGAGAAACGCTGATAGACGATCCTGAACTTATTCACCAACGGATAAAACTGATCGAGACAGCGGCTGGCGTACTGGCGAATCTGTCGATGATTGATTTTGACCGTGACGGCAAAACGTTCACCATCAAGGACGTCGGGAGGATAGCCGCAAAGTACTATGTTCGTTATCAATCGATCGATATCTTTCAGACGTCATTCAGGCTGCAAATGTCTGAGGCAGATATTCTGGATATGCTCAGTAAGAGCACAGAGGTATGTAATTCCTCGGGAAGTGTGCAGATTGTGGTACTAGCGTCCATTTCAGTTTGATCAGATCCAAATCAGAGAATCTGAGACTAAAGAGCTGAAACTGTTGATGACATCTATTCCGTGCTATGTTCGGGTAAGTAGGTAAGTTCGTCAAGTGTCCACGTGTTCAATGCTAGTACAGGATGGTGTCGACACTAGTCAGGGGAAAGTTAATATCCTTTTGCAAAGTTTCATCTCCAACCTTTCCATTCAAGACTTCGCGTTAGTGTCGGACACTGCATACGTCGCTCAAAACGGTGGCCGTATTGTGCGAGCTCTACTAGAAATTGCCATCAGCCGAAAATGGGCCAATACAACAACAACGCTTATGGGAATGTGCAAAGCCGTCGAAAAACGTATGTGGCCTTACGAAGAGCCGCTACGACAATTCAACTTGAAGGCGGAGATTCTGCATGGTCTCGATCAGTCCCGCACGGAGTATCATCCTGCCGAACTCGCCACTATGACAGCTGCCACACTAGGAAACCTCATCCGGCTGAATGAATACCAAGGTAGAGCGTTGCTCACCGCGGCCAAGCAATTTCCTTCTCTTGAACTAGCTTATTCCCTACGTCCACTTGGTCCTGATATGTTGAAAGTCGTCGTCACAGTGACACGTGCCTTCGACTGGAGTCCTAAAGTGCATGGATCTGCCGAGCCGTTTTGGTTATGGGTTGAAGACCACGAAGGTAGTGCAATACTACAGCTGGCACAGATCGTTCTCCGCGAATCAACGCACGCTCTGGACGCCGAGTTTGTGATCTCCATACCTGCAGATGCTCTACCACCGTCGGTTACCATTCGGTTCGTCTCCGACAAGTGGTTAGGCGCAGACGATGAACTCTCCGTACCACTGGACGATGTATCCATGCCCACTGTTCGCCACTCCCATGTACGACGGATGGACGTCGGCTTCCTCCCTCTTTGCTCCATGCACCTTCCCGCGTTGAGCGACCTGCTTTCTCGTATTCGCGAGTTTAATGCCATCCAGACGCAGGTGTTCTGGAGTCTCATGAACACGAAGTTGAATATCCTAGTTGCTGCACCAGCATGTTGCGGAAAGTCTTTTCTGGCGCATATAGTCATTTGGTGCGAAAAGTCTCATGTTTTCCGACCAGTGATATAAACGGTCTACAGGAAAACACTGCTCCAGTCAACCTCATCTCCTTGGGCCCTCCTCATTGTTCCGAATGACAATGCGGCAGCAAAAACAATGTCAGAGCTGCGCATTGCGTCAGGCATTATGGGAGTTGGACTAGAGCACTCCACTGGTACCGAATTGTTCAGCTCACCCAACCGCAGACTCATAAGGGTGATCACCGCAACAACGCTCCTCGAGAACTTGAATCTCATTGGTGCTATCCCGGTGCAGAGCCATCCCCAAGTTATCTTGTACGAGAACCTAGATCAAATGGATGCTTCTTACGAGCTTGCTATCGCTCTTACGAAACACGCAATGGAATATTTTCCGACCCGTAGTATCGGCCTCACGAGATCGCTCATCGACCCCACGTGCCTAGCATCGTGGTTAGATGTCGAACCAATGGGACTCCACAGCTTCCGGCCCGAGGATCGTGAACAGCCGTTGACGTGCTCGATCCAGCCTTACACAATTTCACACTCGGGAGCGCTTTTCAAGGCTCTCGCAAAGCCTGTTTACACAGCCATCCGGGATATCCGTGCAAGTGGTTCCGGGATCGTATTTGTACCCTCGCGCAGATACTGCCCAAGCGTAGCACAAGACTTGATCACGCAATGCACGTTAGCGTCGTTCTCCGAGCGAGGGTTCCTCCCCGAGTCAATTTCTCCGAACGATATCGAAGACTATGTTGCGAGAATCCAGGACACAACGTTGGTCGACTTCGCGTCAAAAGGTGTAGGAGTGTTCCACCACGGAATCTCAAAATCAGACCGTGCACTGGTACTCGAGCTCTTCGCAGAGGGGATCATCAGGCTCTTGATAGCCCCCCGTGAAACTTGCTGGAGTCTTCCAGTGCGCGCAGAGGTGGTGGTGGTGATGGGCGCCCAATACGTACAAGACGATCCAAGTCAGTCCGAACGACGGCTGAGAGACTACGCAATTGGCGAAATTGTGCAGATGCAAAGCTGCGCTGTCCAACAGAACACGTCGGGACACTTTGTGTTGTTTTGTCCGGCGGAGGTCGTGGAAATGTTTAACAAGTTCCTCAATGAAGACGGGTTACCATTGGAGTCGCAGCTGTTGGAAACCCAGGTGTTGGAAAAGTGGTATCAGGAAAGGAGAAAGGATGGTACGATACGTAACAAACAGGACGGGGTGGATGCACTCTCCTTCACGTTCCTTGCTCGGCGGATGATGAAGAATCCGACCTACTACGGCCTTGGTCGTGACACCTCCACAGACGAAGCGTTGTCCCGCATAGTAGATCGGTTTGAGCACAATTAACCAAAGAGGCTGCGTGTATTTTTTCATACGGAGTCGTACAACTTTCATTGCTTTCATGAGTTGCGCTAGGAACTTGACTACCAGTCGTTCTGATGGGACACCATATACTTCGGAGAGATGGAAAAGGTAGATTGTTGGTTCAGATCATACACACC
>JBBPLJ010000058.1:38554-53464 GCA_038089715.1 Veloporphyrellus conicus
TCTTCCTATCCATGGCACGCAGAGAACGATCATACTCTCCGGACAGTTCAAATAAAAGGGTAAGACCTTCTCACCGTTCACCTCGGTCCCCTTCGCCGACTAGGCGGAATACCCAAAGACCTAGCAGGAGATACGACGACGAGAGGGACAGAGACCGGGACAGGGAAAGGGAGAGGGAGAGGGAGAGGGATAGAGACAGAGAACGGGACAGAGATAGAGACAGAGATAGGGACAGAGAGAGGGAAAGGGAAAGAGACAGGGCAAGGGACAGAGAAAGAGAAAGGGACAGAGACAAAGACAAAGACCGTTACCGAGATGATCGCTACCGGGACGACCGACGGAAAGACGGGCGTCGGGGTAATAGAAGAGATGATCGCCGTGACGAACGTCGGTCCTCTCGCTCACCTGATCGCAGGGATCGTGAACGTCGACCTCTTTCGCCAGTCACCGCGAAGTCCGCTTCCGAGGCCACACTCACACCCCCACCAGCACCAGAGGACGAGAAATTGAAGGCCAAGCGAGCGAAACTCGAGGCGTGGAAGAAGGAGCGAGAAGCCAAGAAGGCACTTGATGAGGCGAAAGCAAAGGCCATGGCACTTGCTGGCAAGTCTGCACCAGGTTAGTCTCACCGCTTTGTCTACATGACAAGATTTCACACCACTTGATCTTACCCTGCAGCACCTCTTGTTCCTGCTCCCGCGAAACCTGGGGCGTCGCTCAACCGTGCAGCACTAACTGGCCTCGGCCTGAAAGGCCTTCCACTAAAACCGGAGGTTTTGAAAGCGTCGAAAGCTGCAGCAGCTGTAATGGACGACTCCGTGGAAACCAAGCGGAAGCTAGAAACCCTCGGTGACATGCCTGCTGTCGATATGACTATGGCTGATGGAGAGGCCAGCGTCGGCGACCTTGAAGTAGACGACGATGACGAGGAAGCAAATCGAATGGACCAGGCATTGAAGAATAAGGCTGCAGACACCATGGAAGAGGACGAAGAGATAGACCCTCTTGACGCTTTCATGACTGGTGTGAAAGAGGAGGTGAAGAAAGTCAACGAGGAGGATATAGTGAAAATGAACAACAGCCACGGCCTCTCTCGAGTTCGACTTGACGAGCGGATGGCTGAAGAAGATGGAGAAGAGGTCGTGGAGCCAGTTGTCGAGGACGAACTCGATGCTACCGAATTAAATCCAGAAGACATTCTTGCGCTGGCTGCCAAGAAAGCAAAGAAGAAGGACATTGCCGCTGTTGACCACTCCCGCGTCAAGTATGAATCTTTTAGGAAAGAATTTTATATCCCTCCGCCAGACATCGCCGCCATGACAGACGAAGAGGCTGACCTCTTGAGACTCGAACTAGATGGTATCAAGATTCGTGGGGTTGAATGCCCTCGGCCGGTCACTAAATGGAGCCACTTCGGTCTCCCTGCAAGCTGGTACGAGGTTATTTGATTCACAAGTTGGGCGTGATTTATCCTTATCTTATACAGCTTGGACGTCATCAAGAGACTCAACTATACTGCACCTACCGCTATCCAAGCACAAGCTATACCTGCGATTATGTCAGGAAGGGATGTTATCGGTGTCGCCAAGACAGGTTCTGGCAAAACAATTGCATTCCTTTTGCCTCTCTTCCGACATATCAAAGACCAGCGACCGCTTGAGCAGATGGAAGGCCCTCTGGCCCTGGTCATGACTCCCACGCGCGAGCTTGCTGTGCAAATTCACCGGGAGTGCAAACCATTTTTGAGGGTAATGAACCTACGGGTACGCCAGGTGTATTTCTTCCCATTTTATCACATACCGATGATCATGGTCTTTTAGGCTGTGTGTGCGTACGGCGGTTCTCCGATCAAGGATCAAATTGCCGAGCTTAAGAAGGGTGCAGAGATCATCGTCTGTACCCCGGGACGCATGATAGATCTTCTGACGGCCAACTCCGGCCGCGTAACGAACCTGAAACGGGTGACCTATGTCGTACTTGACGAAGCGGACAGAATGTTTGACATGGGTTTTGAACCACAAGTGATGAAGATTGTCAACAATATTCGACCGGATCGTCAAACTGTCCTTTTCTCTGCAACCTTCCCGAAACAAATGGATTCTCTCGCCCGAAAGATCTTGCAGAAACCTCTCGAAATCACCGTTGGGGGTCGCTCAGTCGTCGCTGCAGAGATTGAACAACTTGTGGAAGTTCGCGCGGAGGAGACCAAGTTCAATCGCTTATTGGAAATCCTTGGACAAATGTACAACGAAGATCCAGAATGCAGGACGCTCATCTTTGTGGATCGACAGGAGGCTGCTGATAATTTATTGCGTGATCTTATGCGGAAGGGTTATCTATGCATGTCTCTCCACGGAGGCAAAGATCAAGTGGACCGCGACTCCACCATCGCCGATTTCAAGTCTGGGGTAGTTCCTATCGTCATCGCCACATCCGTTGCTGCTCGTGGATTGGATGTCAAGCAACTGAAACTCGTCATAAACTTTGATGCACCCAATCACATGGAGGATTACGTTCATCGCGCTGGTAGGACGGGACGCGCTGGAAACAAGGGAACGTGCGTTACATTCATCACCTCTGAGCAAGAGAGGTACTCGGTCGACATATATCGCGCTTTGAAAGCCAGCAATGCGGCAACACCCAAAGATCTTGAGGATCTTGCAAATGGTATGCCCTTTCCAGCTCTGCGATATATTGTTGACTGGGGATATCTGCACAGGTTTTTTGGAAAAGGTCAAGAGCGGGAAAGCCCAAGTTGCTGGATCCGGCTTTGGTGGCAAAGGCTTGGACCGACTCGACAAGGAGCGAGAGGCCAAAGATCGTGCCGAGCGTAAAGCGTACGGCGAGCCGGAAGACGAGAAGACAGAAGAGGTCCAGAAGACAACGACCAATGCTACCAGCTGCGACGATATGACGTTTGGCAACTTCAAGGTAGAAATCAGACGTGGTCCTGCACCAGACTCGTCCAAGGGTATTCTGGGCGTCGCTGGAGCTGCTGTGGCGGCGCGGCGGCTCGCCCACGCAAAAGAAGAGGAGAAGATACAGGCCCAAATTAAAACAGCCCAAGATGCTGCCAATCGTGCTGGAAAAGACTCGCCGGCTCAGAAACAGGCGCTTAGCGTGGTTGCCAAGCTCAACGCACAACTGAAGGCTATGAAACTTGTTCTTCAATCTCAAATTCAGCACGAAGAGAGCGGTGGTAGAAAGGTGAACCCAGATTCGACGGACTTCCACGCGATCATACCCATCAACGACTACCCTCAAAAAGCGAGATGGCGGGTCACGAACAAGGAAACGATGGTTCAAGTACGTGTTGCTTGTCAGAGCCCCGAGCCTTGGCTGACGTTTTTTGCATTAGCTCATCGATATGACGGGGGCATCAGTTACGAACAAGGGTGAGTGGCTCAAGGGCAGAGGGCTGTTTCAGAGTTAACTTGTGTGAACAGGCATTTATTACGAGTCCGCTAAGGAGCCGCCGCTGGAAGGACCACCAAAGCTTCATCTACTCGTTGAATCAAACGAGGAATATAGAGTGCGTCACGTTGAGGAATTGTGTCTATATGGAGCTCACCGTTGGTCTGTACAGGTGGAGCAAGCAGTACGAGAGATTAAGCGCCTGCTGATTGAGGCATCAGCGGCGGCATTGCAGGCGGAGATGCGGAACCCCACTGGGGTAGCAGGGCGATACAGTGTGGTGTAGCTGTCTCGTTACGTGTGTGTTTTGTCTCGGACCAGCCTCTGCTGACATCCCCATCTGGGAACGCAGACTTGACCGAGACTATATGATGTTATTATCGAGTGCGGAAAATGACTGATTCCTTTTTTGGGTAACCGGTAGGGGAGAGTGTCAAGTGTGTTCATGTCATACGACTCGCAACGGCCGATACAGTCCCAGTACATGTGCCATTCATTCATAAGCTGACGCTTAACCATGACCAGACTCATTCCCTCCCCTCATCCCAATGGCCACCACAACGGACGCGCGCTCTACCGCATCGTCCCACACGCATGTGCGGTCGCACCCAGAACAGGAGCAGCTACCTGTCCCCGACGACTCCAAGGTAGAGGTATTAGACGAATGGGAGCAGAGTCCCGAGAACCCTCGAAACTGGCCCCCACATAAAAAATGGGTTGCCACAGCCCTCGTCAGTACTGCCCTCTCATTCCCCGTCTCCTCATTCTATTTTTCGCATAGGTCTCCCTTTACACCTTTGTTACTCCCCTTGGTAGTTCTACCATGGCCCCTGGTTTGCCAGATCTTGCCTCGATATACGACATTACAAGTCCCACGATTGTCGGAATGACCCTCTCTATCTTCCTGCTATCATTTGCCATTGGTCCACTATTCGTGGGTCCCCTCTCCGAGATGTATGGCCGCGTTTGGGTATGTCCTGCAGTGCGTTCTTTTGATGTGTTCCTCCCTTGACAGCCGCCAGGTGTTGCACATTAGCAATCTGCTTTTTCTCTGTTTCAACCTCGGCTGTGCCTTGGCACCCACGGCTGGTTCTTTTATTGCTTTCCGCTTCCTTAGTGCGTTACTGCTTCAGACTAAGCACCAGACACCATCTGATGGCGTCCAGGTGGCTTTGTCGGAAGTACACCCATCGCCTGTGGTGGTGGGGTTATAAGCGACCTCTTCGCGGAGAAGGACCGTGCATCTGCCATGGCGTTGTATACCCTCGGCCCACTAATCGGTAATCTCCACACCACTGCAAGTTTCAGAACTCATACTTGCGTCCAGGCCCAGCAATCGGGCCTGTCATAGGCGGGTTCGTCGCTCAAACGGTCGGAATACGATGTGTTTTTTATGTGATCGTTGCCTTATGTGGCGCTGCTTCTGCCGCCGCGATTCCCCTTCTACGAGAGACATATGCACCTGTCATTCGCCAGCGTCTTCATGCACGCGATATCGATGCAGAAAAAGGGGCTTCTGCCACTCAAGCGCAAAGCAAACTGGGCTATCTCTGGGTCAATCTGAAACGACCGGTGATTTTTCTCACTCGCAGCTTCATCTGCTTTATTCTCAGCTTATACATGGCTCTGTAAGTCGTTACTTTCATGGGTCGCAAGTGGCATGAGCTAAACTTTATCTAGGATGTACGGTCAGTGATCTCAAAGTGGAACTATGCGATCAAAGGGGACTAACGTTATCAAACAGGTATCTATTACCTGATGTTCGCCACATTCCCCGGTATGTTTTGACTGCTCCCTGTGCCTAGTGGTAGTATGAATCAATCTTGACTCTTTCTTTCAGATCTATTTTCCGATGTGTATCACTTCAGCGTCGGTATTGCGGGTTTGGCCTACCTTGGTCTTGGATTGGGTTTCTTTGCAGCCACTATATTCGGTGCTCGGATCTCAGACCAAATATATCTTGGAGTATGCGCCCACTTTTTCCGAGGTGCTTGACTCAACCATTGCCCAGCTAGCAGCGAGAAACGGAGGACAAGGAAAGCCCGAAATGCGCATTCCCGCACTCATATTCGGCTCCTTCTTCGTACCTGTCGGATTATTGTGAGTGCGGTATTTCGCACGGCTCACGTAGAACGTGTTGACTCGTCTTCTAGCTGGTATGGCTGGTCAGCCCAGGCCAGAATTCACTGGATCATGCCGATTATCGGGACGGCGATTTATGGATTTGGGCTAATGACTACTTTGTGAGTCACCAGGTGTCTTGGATGTGGATCAGGTGTCCTGACCACTCCGAGGACATTCACAGCCTACCGATCCAATTATACCTGGTTGATACCTTTACATATGCTGCGAGTGCCCTGGCGGCCGCTTCCGTGTGTTACCCCTGTCTAGATATGAATTCATCTGATACGCTTCATAGGTGTTCCGGTCTTTGCTTGGGTTCGTCTTCCCACTGTTCGGGGAACAGATGTACGCCAAGCTGGGTTATGGCGGGGGGAACTCGCTGCTGGCTGGACTTGCTATTGTGATCGGCATTCCATTTCCGGTATGGATATACTTCTATGGCGAACGCATGCGTGCAGGGAGTTCATTGAGCCACTGACACTGACTCATGATGGTACTCCTCACGACCCAAGGTTCCCTCTTTCGGGTGGCGACTGACATTGCGTGGGACTGTGTACATACAAGTACGGAGGTTTGAATATACATATATACATATACTTCGGTCATGATCATGCTAGTCATGGCAAGTGTCATTGCGTTGACATCGTACACTATCATGACCGTGGACATGAAGAATTATCGAGACAGGCCGAAACCGCGTTGTTTATGAGCCGTATTACTACCTGGCATGTGGCCACTGATGCCTGCGCCGCGCACCCTTCTCTCCACCTCGTTTACTTTACCCTCGACCTCACGCACTGCCCCATCAATCCACTGCAAGCTCTCTAGGTGGCTGCTTAGAATCTGCGAGATTTGTACCATTGCGTCTTCACTGCCATGAGAGGAGCCATTGGCAGAGGGCGCTGGCGACAGCGCATTGACCAAATCAATCATCTGAGTCAGAGAGCCCGAAAGATCATCCAGGTGTGAATGCAGCTCAGTCGCTAGGACGTAACTGGGTGTCGGACCGGTGGGGAAGCGCCAAGTGACGGCAGAAAAAAAGGGGGTGACGACAGTCATGAGAAACAGCATGTCTTGGAACGGGAACGCCGACTTACTTTTTGTCACGTTCAGTGTCCGCAGGGCCCGTATCGAGCGCGCGGAGGCTGCCCCCCTGACCGAGGACTTCCCCGACAGACTGTTCGTATGAGTCTAGCGTCGACAGGAGGTCTTTTTGTTGTTGTTCGATATGGTCAAGCGCCTGCTCGATATCGCTCTGCTCACGCTCGACACCTAGAACGTGACTGTATATCGCACCCAGCTGCATTACAGACGATCCAGTTACGGCCGTCCGTTCCAAATGCAAGGCTGCACCTACGTTGTTCCCGTTCTCCATCAAGGCGCGGTCCCACACCGCGACCTCACCGGCAAACTTGTTGAATTCCCGGACATGGCTCTCCAGATCACCAGTCCATTTGTTGACAATCTCTTCGATCGTCTTGCCCTTGAGCGCAGAGGGGGGTGCGACGGCAATGGCGCTTGCGAGGGGAGCGACTGTCAGCACAGTGAGACCGTCAGTGTTTCCAAGGGTGCGCAATCTCACCATCCTTGGGTTTATCAGCATCCTTTGCTGGCAATGACGACGCGCCCAAGGTTGCTGCGAAATGTCGGTGATGGTGAGTATCGGGGAATGGTGGATAGTATGGCGACTGACTTGATGGCGCTGCAGCTGTGGTTAAAGTCGGAGGCTTGAGTCCAAAGAGACTTGGGGCCGATGTTGGCTGACTTGCAGTTGTGTCTTTCTTTTCGGACGTCTCTGTGTTCGTCTTGAGTGAGCCAAACATGCTCGTCTCCTTTGCGACGCGTCCGGCGTCTCGCAGAGTCACGCCACGCGTAGGTCTGAGTTCGAAATATGAATTGACTATTTGGGAATAGCCCCTGAGTAGGACAAGCTCATCAACAACCCTCTTGCACTTCCCCCCGTCGATCAAGCGACAATTCCAGCTGCGAGGCCATCGTTACAATATCCTTTTCCATCTCTGCAAGCTTGTTTTTTCTGTGCCATGCCAGTCAGTATAGCGTCGTGCCTCTGAGCATGCGACATACTCGATATTAGACCGCTCTCCCAACTCGAACGCCTGAGACACACCAAGCGACCGCGAATTATCAGCATCTCGCTTCCTTCTTTGCTCTTCCTTTGCCACGACATCCCGCAAGTTTGGCATGATGCGTTCATACTCTCGTTTCAGCTGAGCCAAGGCAGTCAGCATTGGCCACCCAAAATACAGTTTCACTCACCAACACGGTTCTCGCTTTCAAAGATCCTTCGTCAAACTTGCCTACACCAATGATCTCCGACTTCATCCTCGCCAACTCCTCGAACCATTTCGTCTCGCTTTCGCTCAACTCAGGTGATGCGCCATTCATCAACGCCTGCAAAATCTTGTCAGCCCTCTTCATCAACATCTTGTGCTTCTCCTTCATCCTCTCCAACCTCCCCACAATTCCTTCCTCTTTTGCCCCTTGTATATCCCTCACTCTCTCCTTCAACAGCCCGATAAGGCGCAGCATTTTCCCACATGTTTCCTGCATTCTTGAAAATTCCGTCTTTTGCAGTTCGACTCTTTCGTTAACGCTTCTTTGCGCTAGTAGCACTTCCCTGATGTGTGACGTTATTGATGTTACTTGCATCCCAAGGAAACGAAGTGTATCTGGCGTAAGCATAAATTCATTTGATGTCCCGGAGGACAGCCGGGGAAGTGAGATGCGACGGGTCAAAATGGGTGGTGGCGTGAATGGCTCTGCGCTGAGTAGCGAGACGTACATAGGAGGGCCCTCCATTGGAGCAAGTAGGTCGCCAGGAGCGGGTACAGCGGGTTCCGTGGTAGTGGGCGCCAGCGTAATGGCTATTGCTGATGGCTCAGGCAAGGAAAGAGAATCTGTATGTGAGAGGGCCGTGCGGAGGTTCAGCGGGAACGATGCAATTCGAAATGCAGAGGTAAGTATGAGGATACTGTAAGAAAGGTATACATCGTTGGGTATGCATATGGCAATTACGGGGTTGGAGCACCTTGCAAGAAATATCAGCAGACACGCGTGGAGGTGCATCTCCTCATCTCACTCACCGTCGTTGAAGGGAAAATGTATTGAGGATAGGAGACACATGTGTTCCCACCGACTTTTCAAGCACGGAACTCAACGTTGCTCCGTCATCGTCATCCGCACGCAGTGCCGCCGCTAGGCTGCGAAGCAAGTCTCCAAAATCGAGTGAGTGAACGCCAAAAATATGATAGATGTAGACCGTGTCGTCGTGTATTGGGTCTGGAAAGATGACCGGATGGTTTGCCTGTAATAATTCCAGTAGCGACGAGTTGTTTGACGATGACGGCGCTTTAAGCATAGAGATGTGGCCCAGGTCGATCGTCTCATATACGGCAAACATGGGAAGTTCATTTCCCCTTTCCTAAAAGCAAGCATTAGTATCTATAGAACTGTGAGGACAAGGCGGGAACCCACTTGTTTACTCTCCCATCGAGCTTCAACTTTCTCGACGTCCAAGCACACGTCTGCTTTGCCATCCTGATAAGTTACAACGATGATTCCAAGCCTCTCCGTCTCCCCCTCCTGACCCTCCTCTTCAGCATCCGCAAAAGCTATGTAAGCGATGTCTGTTGCGTCCCCTCCTTCGCTACCATCCAGGACACGCGGAGAAGGCTGAAGGAGGAACGGCCCTTGTCTTGAAGGCTGATTTTTTATCGTGTTAGGAGAATGCACAGATACAGAGCATGATATAGCAGGGAAGATGGTGCCTGGAGGGAGCTGTTTGATAAGAGCAGAAACGTATTTGTGTTGATAGTCGTAGATCGTTGAGAGATTGGATGTGGCCGCCTCGGCGTCTTGTGAGACAAATTCTTGCTTTGCGGTGATAAAACACTCGAGGGCGTGAATGAATGAAGATGGTAATGAACTGAATTCAATTGTAATCAGTATAACAAAGGAGGCAGGGAGACATACTCACGCGTTGTGGGGCAAGTAGGGACAAATAGCGTGGATGTCCCCTGAGCGGGTCAAGGCATACACGGTTAAAGGGCCCCAATCAGCCCCCCCTTTACCGAGAGTGAAAGAGGTGACCTCGCGTTCTGCAGGATCTTGTGCTACAAAAGACCTTGATTTCTTCTCCGGGAAGAAGGAGAGCATTTGTTGTGGTTCCTCTGAGTCGACGGAAATGTCGTACTCCCTGGGGATGGGGGTCAGCTGAACCTAAAAAATACCATCGGGCATAGCTTGCCTAAGTTTGCCATCCATGGTCATGACCATGAGCGTTGACCCTGCCTCTCCCCAAGGGTGCCAGTCTACCTTGGCGATGGGAACTGAAGACGTCGTCCCATGGTAGAATTGTCCCACTTGGACCGCTCTGCATTGATTGTAAATGCAAGGTATCACAAGGGAGAGACGATGCATACTTGCAGTCGATAGATGAAGAAACGACCTTTGCATAGCCGACACGGGGCAAAACGACCACCGCGACTTGGTAAGCACCCGCGACGACGAGAAGCTTACCACTAGGGTTCAGTGCGAGCTGGTGAATTTGGAAGTCGACGTTTGGAACGTGGAGAACCTGGTATTGATGTTTATCACGTCTAGCCTCACTATATGTATGCTTCTAGGTACCTTGTACGACCTGCCTGTCGCGCAACCGAGCTTGGTACCCGAGAGGGAGGTTATCCTGAGTTCAGAGCCCACCGCAACGATGAGATCTGCATCCTTCAACGCCATGGGTTGGCGGCGACCCGAGGGGACATAACCATGCTCCGAATGGCTGTCTTGAGCGGAGACAGAGAGGGTGCTGGTGGAGAGCTCGGAGGGCTGTTCGGCGAGGGGTTTTCCTTGGCCCTGAGTGTGAAAGATGGGATGCGCGTCGAGCAAGGTGCGCCAGTCGTCGAGTGCGATGGCTTCTGCCGTGTCCATCGAGGGCGGGAATGTCGTCGAGAACGATGCGCGCGGCGAGCAGTCGCGCCCAATGCTCGATTTAGCAAGTCTTTCTCACGGACGCGTCGCTGGCTTGCGCGTACGAATGAATAACTTGATCAGACTTGCTCACTAACCACAATGACTTCCATCGGCACAGGCTACGATCTTTCAGCGAGTACTTACTCGCCAGACGGTCGCATCTTCCAGGTGTGCCCTTATCCAGACCCTTCCTAAACCTTTCAGTCAACACATGCCGCGCAGGTCGAGTACGCTACCAAGGCCGTCGAGAACTCGGGGTATGTGTCCGTCTGTCCCCCCCACCGATCATACTCATGTGTCATGTCAATTAGCACCGCGATTGGCCTTCGGGTCAAGGATGGCGTCGTCCTTGCCGTGGAGAAACTCATCCACTCCAAGCTCCTCGTCCCAGGAGCCAATCGACGGATCCAGACGATAGATAGGCACATTGGCATGGTAAGGACCCGGATATTCTCCTCCCCTTCTTGCTTTCACTCATCATATCTAGGCTTCGGCAGGGCTCCTTGCGGACGGCCGTAATATCTCGAACAGGGCGCGCGCTGAATCCGCAGACATTCGTAGTAACTTGAGAGAACAACCGACCATCAAGGTATGGACGGACTCGCTCCATTGTACTCACTCTTCTAAACGAGAAATCGTGCCTCTCATAGTACCTATCGGAGCGCCTGGCACACTATGCGCAGGTGTATACACTGTATTCGTCTGTTCGGCCGTTTGGTATCAGCATCATCTTTGCCGGAGTCGACAAGAATGGCCCATCACTCTATGTCGTCGAGCCCAGCGGCGTCTGCCTGGTATGTCATCTCCTTGTTGCAAATTCGCGTTGGCCGATATGCCAATCAGGGATACCACGGAGCGGCTATTGGCAAGGGACGGCAGTTGGCCAAGACTGAGCTAGAGAAGCTCAAACTCTCAGAGCTCTCTACCCGGGAGGCAGTTATGGAAGCCGCCAGAATGTCCGTCTCCTATCCCTCGTTTTGCGTCAGCTGCTGATAGTATCCTAGAATATACCTCGTTCATGATGACAACAAAGAGAAAGAATTTGAACTCGAAATGTCATGGGTAGGCAATGAGACGAACGGACGTCATGTACCCGTCCCCGCTGACCTGCTAGCGGAGGCAGAACGAAAAGCAAAGGAGGCTCTTGAGAATTTCGAGTAGTCTAGCCACTAGTCACTCGTGTCTCAGTATTGGAAGAATTCAACCCTGTACTCCGATGTCGCCATCTGGCTCCTCAAGGCGAGAGATCGTGGACTCGCATCCGCAAACAAAGTAAATTGATGGACATTGTCTACACGATTTGCTCGAGTTCGCGTGCGTACGCCAGGTTCGCCGCAATGAGTTTCTCTTTTGGGATCTCCGTCTGTTCGTCGTTCTTGCGTACAAATTTAATGAGACCTGCGGTCAGGTCCACTTCCCACCCGCGCTGTGAAATTGGACTTTAGCACTAATGAGATGACTAGCTCAGACAACGGCAAACCTCCTGCGCGAATCTCAAAAGTTCAGACTGCGAAGCGAAGAAGAGGAGTGTGGCAGCATCCTTTAATGGAAGGCTCTCGTATGCCGACTCTTCGCAACTTGCAATCTCGTTTCTATCACACTCGTAAGCGTCAGTATAGGCGGCCACTGTGCACAACGCACCTAATAGTGCCCATGAGACTGTCGACGAAGAACTTGTACTCTTCCGCGGGAGCTTCTTCTCTCGCATTCCAAACCTTGGAATAACTCCCTTCCATGAGCCATCGTTCAAGGTTGACCGGGTGAGCAATGTAGGGATTGGCACTGATTTCGTCGGCACGCAGCGGGAGAGATTCGAGGGTTGTGTGAAAATCAGCAATTCTGTTCTGAGTGAGGAGACGGATGAGGTTGAGTCCACGAACGGGAAATTCGCGTTTCGAAGGCGGGAGAGCGGATCTGGAGAACGACTGAGAAATAGGTAGTGACATCGGTGGCCCACTGACCTAAAGTCGGTATAGAATGTTTGCAGTTGCGAAAAATACCGGTCAAACGAGGGGATGTCCTTGGCGCGTATACTACAGAAAGCACCGATCTCGAGGATGTCGCCTGTATCGCGGTGTGAGATATGGGCTGACACGAATGACCCAAGGTACCTACGGGCGACGGCCAAGTCTTGCAAGTTCACACTAGGGGATGGAATGAGAAGACCTGCTTGTATCAAGCCGATCTTGGGGGTCGTTGGACGATGTCACCAGGATAGCGTGCATAACTTACCTTGAGCTGGGCGAGCAATGCGCCGCATTTCTTGAGATCGGTCTGGCGTGCTTCAAACGCGCGCTGCAGTTCGCGATAGAGCACACCCAGTTGTCGTGAAGCCATGGCGAACGCTGCTTGTCAATGTCTTGGTGAATGTCGACACAGCGCACACGCGTCCACTGAGGACGCGTCAGCCCAACAGCCACTTGGCTTCAAGTACGCAACTACATCTTGTCCTCGACATTATGGATCGCATCGACATGGACAGACTGAAAACCGGCGAGGTTAACCTCGGTGTGCGTATTCATTCACTTGTCAGACCCCCTCGTTCTTATCGACTCGAAGACATCCATCATGGCGGTCCAATTCGACCGCGGCGTCGTCGTCGGCGCAGATAGTCGTACAACGACCGGAAGCTACATCGTCCGTCGTTTCTCCCGCCTCTCTTTTCTCTCTGACATTTCTGTACGATAATCCAGGCCAACCGTGTAACAGACAAGCTGACACACATCCACGATCGCATATACTGTTGTCGATCTGGGTCAGCAGCGGACACACAAGCCATCGCTGACGCAGTCTACTGGAACTGCCAGCTGACGACGTGCGTCCAACGCTCGTCCGCCCATTCTTCTAATACGCATCCGAGAATAGGCAGATGCGCGGTACCCCTCCTGCCGTCGCAACAACAGCAGCTACCTTTGAGAAAATGTGTTACACAAACAAGGATCAGTTGTCTGCCGGAATCATCGTAGCTGGTTGGGACAAGGAAGTCGGTCCTAGCGTCTACAACATTCCCCTCGGTGGTGGACTGTTCCGTCAGCCGTGGGCCATCGGCGGTGCGTCCAGAGGCTTTCACATCATACTCTGTTTTCCTGACGGGAGGTCTTTTGTGCTAGGTTCTGGGTCAACGTACGTGTACGGTTACTGCGACGCTACTTACCAAGAGGGATGGGGGAGAGATGAGATTGTCGAATTCGTCAAGAACAGTGCGTATGCCATCCTTGTCCTTTCTTGCTGGAATGTTTACTCTGCTCGCTACAGCACTCGCCCTTGCAATGGCTCGAGACGGTTCATCAGGTGGTGTCATTCGCATGTGTGTTATTACCGAGGAAGGCGTGGAGCGGTTGTTCGTACCCGGTGACAAGCTCCCAACGTTTTGGGAGGGGAAGGAAGTGCTATCGTCGCCTCTCAGGAACGCTCCTGAGAATGTGCCGACACCAATGGCTGTAGAATAATCTGTATCACCAGTGTCGTAACGTATCGTTCACCATTCCGCCAAGAGTATAGACGACTGCGAATAGTCCTATGAATGGGATTGACAAGTGTAACTATAGGTGATTACATTGCTCAATCCTCCTTTCCTTTCCAATTTCCCAACCTTGTGCTTCATCACTGAAGGCATTACCCTCCCACATCCTCAGTCTCCACAATGCGATTGCAAGTGCAGCCGTATCCGCACGTCTCGCTGTCTGTTCATTTGACAAGAGAAGAAACGCGTGACTCCCTTTCGCATCACCCTTTGCGCGCTTCAATTCCCCTCGATTCGCAACCCCTGCTTCCGAGGTTGGGCATGTTCCACGGAAAAGCCGTTCGATGCATAGTAGTTCTGTGAGCAACTTGTGGAACGCGGCGCGGTGTGATGGAGAAGGAAACATGGTGATGCCATTGTACAAGGGAATGCGTGTATCTGGTGAGAAGGTTGCCGCCAGTGGCTGAACCACCCCCTCTTCAGATACGCCCTCGGGGACACTCGCAGAGTGAAGGCTTGAGAGTGGCGGGAGAGCTTTGTTATGGATACGGTCTGGAGGAACGCTAGAGTCGCTAGATGGGATTTCCGGCTCTTGCGACGGCCGAGGCCGTAATTTGGTTACCGGATCGCGGTTAACGGGAGGGACGACGAGAGCCGCCGCTGCATTAGGGTATGGCATTATACCTGTGTCATGAAATGCCTTGAATTCAGATCGTGTCAGACGTCGAAGAATTGTGGGGTCCGCTTCCGCATCGAACTTGATTCGGCCTCGGTTCCGTTTGAGGACATCAATCAGCACTTCAAGTTCTTGGAGAACGCGGAGACGTAAGAGGTAACCGATGTGTGAGCATAGATATTTGGAAAAGAAAATGTTTCCGTAGCGAGAGAGTGTGACTGATCGTGAAGGCATACAGATGAGC